>QGNR01000264.1:50822-61621 GCA_003435085.1 Syrmaticus mikado
GAGAGAGATGAGCTGCAGCTTAATGGCCATGAAGAGGTCTTTTGTGTGTGGGCTTATCTCGAGGAAGATGGCCATCTCAGGAGGTGCTGCACATGACTCTTACCCAAGCATCCAGGAATGTCATGTAGGCAGGAGAAGGAGGAGGATAAAAAGGAAACCTACAGCCATGAGGTTGAGGTTTTCTGGCAATAGATTTCTCATGAAGAAGAAGAGGTTTCTGCCATGAGAAGCCTCACGACCTGCCTCTCTCCCTCTTGGACTTGCTCTGCGCTCTACCACGATGCTGAAGAAGAACAAAGGTGTCTGCCATCAGATTCCTCATTACAGCATTCCTGCATGCTGACGGACTCTCCTGGGCCTGCTACCTGAGTCCTGCTGCTTCCTCCTGGATTGGCTCTGCAACTTCTTCCTGCTACCTGCTTGCTGCCCAAGGCCGGCCACGCTGCTGCTCTCCCCCCCTGCTGCTTTTGCCTCGGACCTTCAAAACCTTGTGCAGCGGGACCGCTGCTGGATCCTGGTGGTGACTATCCCTGCTTTACACGATTCTTGCTTCTTTCCTATCTTTTCTATCGCCCTCCTTCCCTTCCCCGTCTCCCTGATTAGGATTTATAATAAACTGGTTGGACCAACATTTGAACCGTTGTTTCTTAATCTCAAGCCAGGTACACATATATTAAAAGAACCTCATCTCCCTCCTATAAATTGGAGCGAGACAGTGTCTGAAACCAAAGGCCTTACTCTGAATTGAAGGCAAAATGGCTGGGGAGCACACCCACACACTGCCCGGCAGCGAGCAAGAGAACGAGTCCCATGACTTGCCAGCTTTATCTTCCCCCTGTCATGGTTTTACGCTTTTTGGTTTTCAGTATTCCGCATCATAACATCATGTAGTGCACTGGGAGTTAAAGTGTTAATGCTCCAATTTCAGGTACCTACCCTATACATTACGGAAGTCATGGGATCTGGCGGAATACTGAAAACCAAAAAGCGTAAAACCATGACACCCCCTCTGAATGCAAAGTCCTCTGGGGTATGTAGTTGTTCTCTTCTGAGAGACAGGTATTCGGAGAATCAGCAGTCCATGGAATTGGGGCATTAATTCTTTAATTCCCAGTGCTTTACACGATGTTATGATGTAGAATACTGATAACAAAAATCATAAAACCATGACACCCCAATACTGACATTCTGGGGAACACCACTCATGACCGGTCCCCAGCTGGATGTAACTCCATTCACCACCACTCTCTGGGCCCGACCCTTCAGCCTGTTCTTTACCCAGCAAAGAGTGTACCTGTCCAAGCTACGGGTTGCCAGCTTCTCTAGGAGAATACTATGGGAGAAAGTGTCAAAGGCTTTGCTGAAGTCTAGGTAGACTATGACAACAGCCTTTCCCTCAACCACCAGGTGGGTCACTTGATCATAGAAGGAAATCAGGTTGGTCAAACAGGGCCTGCCTTTTGTGAACCCATGCAGTCTGTGCCTGATCCCCTAATTGTCTTGCACATGCCATGTGATCTCACTCAAGATGATCTGTTCCATAACCTTATTCTCTGAAATTGTTAAAGGTGAAAACCTGACAGTGTGTAATCACAATGCATACTTATTAATGCTAATGCATTAATCAGTACATTTTGCAGCATGGTTTTGCAGTATGCTTATAATTGCAGTGCTCTGGGAAGAATTTATAAAAGCTTAAAAACACAATACTGTACCAACATACAAACTCAATCAAAGCAGCTCAGGCATATTTGGCAAGGCCCCTGCACAGTGCAGATGCACCCTCAAGTGCTTGGTCAGAACAGCAGCAGGAGGACTGTCCTCAGCAGCACCCGGTATCTCCTGGAGCACCAGGAGCACAACCTGAAGTCATTCATTCTAAATATGCTGGGATGATTCTACATAGAGACCCAAATAAAATATAGGATGCACTTATTTCTGCAATGCTGGCCAAAAACAAAATAACTAAAACCATCAAAAAATTCAGCAAAAATATTAGTACATGAAATTAAATGAAAATAGTGAACATATATACTCTATTAGTGTATTACAATATACAATCTCTTTCTATATATACTATAATCTTTTTGAATGAAGAAGGATGCCCTTCACCTGAAATACTGTGTTACTCTTTGTGTTGCCCTCTTTAAAATCATGCATAGGAAAAATGGAATGGGCAATAAGAATGCACAGTGTCAAGAGTGGTTTATGAAGAGAAATCAAAAAGACATGCATTCTAGGAATGAAAGAGAGACAATATCATAACACTAATTCTTGTGTTTTAAGATGAACAGATGGCTTCCTCATGTAAGCCAAATCAAACTCAGAAATAAACATGGGATAAAGGCAGTAGAATCTGGGGAACCATCATGTGGTGTGCATGGGAAAAGCGAATACTTTCATTGAGATAGCAACTAGAATAAATATTTTTGTGTAACATGCAGTACTGCTAACATGCAGGATATATTTTTCTTTGATTTTCTTTTAATCAGAAAATCTGAATGTTATACATGTGAAGAGCAACTGGTGTCATCTACCTGGACTCGTGCAATGCATTTGACACGGTCCTGCATGACATCCTGGTTGCCAAATTGGAGAAAAATGGATTTGATGGATGGACCACACACTGGATAAGGAATTGGCTGGATGGTTGCACACAGAGTGTTGCAGTCAACAACTCAGTGTCCCAGTGGGGAGCAGTGATGAGTGGCGTTCCTCAGGGATCGTTGTTGGGATTGGTGCTATTTAACATCTTTGTAGGTGACATGGACAGTGGGATTGAGTGCACCCTCAGCAAGTTTGCAGATGACACCAAGCTGAGTGGTGCAATTGACATGTCAAAGAAAAGGAATGCTATCCAAAGAGACCTTGAGAGGTGAGCCCATGCCAACTTCATGAAGTTCAACAAGGCCAAGTGCAAGGTTCTGCATCTGGGTCGAGGCAATCCCAAACACATATACAAGCTAGGCAGTGAATGACTTGAGAGCAGCCCCGAGGAGAAGGATTTGGAGGTGTCAGTTGATGAAAGACTCAACATGAGCCAGCAATGTGCGCTTGCAGCCCAGAAGGCCAACCGTATCCTGGGCTGCATCAAGAGAAATGTAATCAGCAGGTCAAGGTAGGTGATTATGCCTCTCTATTCCACTCTTATGAGACCCCACTTGGAGTACTGCATCCAGTTCTGGGGCCTCCAACACAAGAAGGTCATTGAGCTGTTGGACCAGGTCCAGAGGAGGGCCACGAAGATGATCAGGGCATGTGAGCAGGAGACTGATTGGTGGAATAACTCCCTGGCATGGCAGAGGGAAGGGCACTGGGGAAATGCCCCCCTGAGTGTGGTGGAGCCCCTGCCCTGTTACTGTCAGGCTGAGGTAGGGGACCAAAAAGTTGATGGTTGGAAGTGAGTCCCAGTTTGGCACTGCGGGCAACCACCCTCCCTACCTGCTTCGCTTCCCCAGATACCCCTCCATAATAGGTTTCAGGCTCTGGATCTAGAGGGAGAGGTAGGTGAGAATGTGGTGGAAGGTCCATCTATGAGGTGAAATAGGAAGAGGTAGTTGACACCATGCCTCAAGACTGCCTTCGATAAGAAAGAAAGAAGGGTAATTGTAGTAGTGATTCCCTTCTGAGAAGAACAGAGTGCCCACTATGTAGAGTTGACCCTCATTATAGAGAAAGTCTGCAGTATGCCTGGAGTCCGGATCAGGGATATCACCAGGACACTCCCCAACCTGGTGCACTTGACAGACTACTTACTACCCACTACTGATCTTCCAGACAGGTGGGGAGGAAACTGCATCCCATAGTCTGAGGGGAATGAAGAAAGACTACAAGGCCTTGGGATGGTTGGTGAAAGAGTCTGGGGTGCAAGTTATTTTCTTTTCCCTCCTTCCATTTTCGGGTGAGAATATGGGACAGAATAGAAGGATCCAGTCCATAAATGCTTGGCTCCGAGACTGGTGCTACAGGCAGAGCTTTGGGTTCTTTGATAATGGATTGTTTTATAAGACACTAGGCCTAACAGTAACATGTGGGAAAGGTTTATCTCTTAGGGGCAAAAGGGTTCTGGGACAGGAATTAGCAGGGCTCATCTGGAGAGCTTTAAACTAGATTCAAAGGGGGATGGGGCTGTAGCTGGGCTTGCACTGGTGGGACAGCGCTCTAGTATTGATGAAGACTGGGAGACCTCCCACCCCTCCCAGGGTGAAATCGGTGTGCTCAACTCGCTTTCTGAAATGCCTGTACACCAATGCACACAGCATGGAGAATAAGGAGAAGGATTTAGAAATCCGTGTTCAGTCAGGAGATTATGACCCGGTGGCAATTACAGAGACATGGTGGAACAGCTCATATGACTGGAATGTGGTCATGGATGGCTATGTCCTTCTCAGGAAAGCCAGGCCAGCAAGGCAAGGTGGTGGAGTTGCTCTTCACGTGAGAGAGCAACTACAATGTATTGAGTACTGTCCAGGAGTGGATGAGGAGCGGGTTGAGAGTTTGTGAGCAGGCTGACATGGGTGACACTGTCGTGGGTATCTATTACAGGCTACCAGATCAGGACAAGAAAGTTGATGAAGCCTTCTTCAGGCAGCTGATAGTGGCCTTGCAATTACAGGCTTTGGTTATCATGGAGGATTTTAACTACCCTGATATTTACTGGAAGGCCTACTCATCCAGCCATCCACAGTCCAGGAGATTCCTCCAGTGCATTGATGATAACTTCCTGATGCAAATGGTGGATGAGTCAACTAGGAGAGGAGCACTACTAGATCTTATTCTCACTAATAAGGAGGGTCTGGTTGAAGTGGTGAAGGTTGAGGGCAGCCTTGGTTGCAGTGACCATGAGGTGGTGGAGTTCAGGATCTCATGTGGCCAGAACAGAATACCGGTCAGCCTCACCTCCATCCCTGGAAAGGTGATGGAACAACTTATCCTTGGCACTGTCTCTAGGCATATCAAGGATAAGAGGGTCATTAGAGGAAGTCAGCACGGCTTCACCAAGGGGAAGTCATACTTGACCAACCTGATAGCCTTTTATGAAGAAATAACCAGGTGGATAGATGATGGTAAAGCAGTGGATGTGGTCTATCTTGATTTCAGTAAAGCATTTGACACCATCTCCCACAGCATCCTCACAGCTAAACTGAGGAAGTGTGGTCTGGATGATTGGGTTTTGAGGTGAATTATGAACTGGCTGAATGGAAGAAGACAGAGAGTTGTGGTCAATGGGATGGAGTCTAGTTGGAGGCCTGTGTCTAGTGGAGTCCCTCAGGGATCGGTACTGGGACTGGTGCTATTCAATATATTCATCAATGACTTGGATGAGGGAATAGAGTGCACGGTCAGCAAGTTTGCTGATGACACAAAACTGGGAGGAGTGGCTGAAATGACAGAAGGCTGTGCTGTGCTGCCATCCAGTGAGACCAAGACAGGCTGGAGAGTTGGGAGGGGAAAAATTTAATGAAATACAACAAGAGCAAGTGTAGAGTTGTCATGGTTTTATGTTTTTTTTTGATTTTCAGTATTCCACATGAAAACATCATGTACTGGAATTTAAGTGTTAATGCTCCAATTCCAGGTACATTACGGAAGTCATGGGATCTGACCCGTCCGGGTGGGGCGGTCTCTTACTGCCTGGCAGTGGGTGCTGGAGGGTGCTTTCCTAGCTGTTCCAAGCTTTTCAGGTTTGACTCGGTCTCGGGAACTCTCTCTCATATCTTATTTGATTTATTAGTCTCAATTTCAATTAGATTGTATTATATTGTGTTATCTTGCATTCCNGAGAAACAAGTCCTGTGGTGACATGGCACCCCAGAAAGAATTGAGTCAGATAATGGGACTCATTTCAAAAATTCTCTTGTAAATACTTGGGCCAAAGATCATGGCATTGAGTGGATTTACCATATCCCCTATCATGCACCAGCCTCTGGTAAAATTGAACGATACAATGGGTTGTTAAAAACTATGCTGATAGCAATGGGTGGCAGAACATTTAAGCACTGGGAGAAGCATTTGGCGGAAGCCACCTGGTTAGTCAATACCAGAGGATCTATCAATCGTGATGGTCCTACCCAATCCAGCTCCCTACATACCGTAGAGGGAGATAAAGTTCCTGTTGTTCATGTAAAGGGCATGTTGGGAAAAGCAGTTTGTGTTCTTCCAGCTTCTGGAAAGTGCAAACCTCTCCGCGGTACTGTTTTTGCCCAGGGACCAGGGCCCACTTGGTGGGTAATGCAGAAAAATGGGGATGTTCAATGTGTACCACAAGGAAACTTGATGCTGGGGGAGTGCAGACAGTAATTCTATGCATATGTATATAGACGTGTGTGTGTGATGCATTTTTAATCATTTTTTTTGTTTGTATATGTATGTATATATATATATTAAGCATGATGTAGTGATGTAGAATATGGGTGGAATGTCATGGTGTTATGGTTTTTTTTGATTTTCAGTATTCCACATCAAAACGTCATGTACTGGAATTAAAGTGTTAATGCCTTAATTCTTCGTACCTATCCCTATACATTACGGAAGTCATGGGATCTGACGGAAGGCCCACCCCGCCAGAGAATGACGGACCGTCACCCACGACCTCCCACGAAAGGATCGACAAGGTTCGAAAAGTCCAAACTGAGCCAGAGCCCTTGAGAGATTCATATCTTATTTGATTTATTAGTCTCAATTTCAATTAGATTGTATTATATTGTGTTATCTTGCATTCCGATATCATAGTAAAATAAGTTTACCTCCATAGATTGTTGCGGCTGTTTTTTTTTATTCTTTCCTCCCTTCCTTCCTTCCCCTTTTGTGGGGCCAGGCGGGGGGTGGGGAGGGCAGGGGCCTACTGCCCCCTGTCACGTGCATAAATTGATCTAGTTAACTTCGTGGCATCAAGTATAAAAAGTAACCATTTTATAATTGTTCTCTAGATAAATATCATCTGTTTAACATAGCACTCATTAGTTTTACTGTCTGCAACAATTAACATGGACAAAGCATAGTTTACATCTGCAAAATATACTCCATATAGCTTTCTAAAAGAGCAAATCATACTCATGTGAGAATCAACTACTATGCCACAACCATCTTTGCACCTATGGAAAAAATCTGATAAGCCAAATCATAGAATCACCAAGGTTGGAAAAGACCTACAAGATCTTCCTGTCCAACCGTCTACCTCTCGCCAATAGTTCTCACTAAACCATGTCCCTCAACACGTCTAAATGTTCCTTGAACACCTCCAGGGTCTGTGACTCCACCACCTCCCTGGGCAGCCCATTCCAGTTCCTGACCACTCTTTCAGAAAAGTAGCATTTCCTAATATCCAGCCTGAATCTCCCTGTGCAACTTTAGGCCATTCCCTCTAGTCCTATTACTAGTTACACAATAGACGAGGCCAACCCCCAGCTCACTACAACCTCCCTTCAGGTAGTTATAGAGAGAGATAGGGTCTCCCCTGAGCTTCTTCTCCGGACTGAACAATCCTAATTCCCTCAGCCACTCCTCATAAGGCCTGTGCTCCAGACTCCTCACCAGCTTAGTTGCCCTTCTCTGGACACGCTCCAGAGCCTCAATGTCCTTCTTGCAGTTGAAGGACCCGAAACTCAACACAGTACTCAAGGTCTGGCCTCACCAGTGCTGAGTACAGAGGGACAATTACTTCCCTGATCCTGCTCGCAACACTATTCCTGATACAAGCCAGGATGCCATTGGCCTTCTTGGCCATCTGGGCACACTGCTGGCTCATGTTCAGCTGAGCATCAACCAATAAGTAACCCCTGTTAGGATTGGATCCATCATATCAAGCTGTGCGGAGAGCAGAGAGAACATAGGAGAGAGGGAGAGAATTGCAGAATGAGGGGAAAAAGTGGAACAACATTTTATCATTTACAGTCGGTGAACTTTTATTTTGGAAAACCTCTGGCTTAGATTTCTTTAATTAAAAAATGAGGAGGTGGGGGAAAGCTGATGTCTGGATTTTTCTTGGGTTATTTTTACCTGCTCAAAGTGACAAAGAATCACTTTGCTGCTAATCACCATGCNCCCTGTCACGGGCATAAATTGATCTAGTTAACTCCGTGACAGATTTTGGTGGAGAATGCGGGCATAGCTGCTTTTTAGCTTTTAGAACGAATCTCTCTCTCTCTACTCTTAGAGAGCTTCGTTAGGGAGCATTATCAGTAGTTCAGGTTTTTGTGCCGGAAAACTTGACCTTGAAAGACCAGGCGTACTGCCAGTATTCTGGGATATTTGTAAACTTTGAGCACTGCTTAGTCTGGGTAGTGCCTTTTTTTCTTTCCCCCCTCTCTTGTTAGCTTCAATTCATTAACCTCATTTTAGCAGATACCAGCAATGAACCCACTCTTTTTCGTGGGAGCGCTGAGTAAGGGATTAAAAGCTATGGTGTTACTCGCGACCCACTGGCCAATCATCAATGTCATAATTACTTGTTGTGGAATTGTGTTCATATATAACCACATAAGGGCACTGACGGAGACACCTGTATGGTACCTATATTGGTACCTATATGCGATGTGGTATTATACGAATTTTGACATTTGCATCCCAGATTGAATGGCTAATTTTACAAACGACTACATCCCAAATGGAATAACTAATTTTACAAACCACACGATGTTCAAACCAGTTTCTAGGTTTTCCTCTCGGTTTATCAGACGTTTTTCCAATGCTGAGCTAATTCTCATGCTTGTGGGCGTAGCCCTGTTCATATCAATCTCCCTGAATGTATTCCTATATAGGCGTGCTAAGCAGAAGGAGTCTCCTCCAAAACCAGAGAATGCTGACTGGCAGGGAATATGGAGAGGTTTAGGAAAAATCTTAGAAGCATGGGGACCCGCAATGTCATGGGATTTCACTCTTGAACACCTGTGGGATCCCAAGAAACTAAGACAGTATTTGAGTCAGGGACGGTGCGGCTTACATAAATCTAAGGAGGTACAACTCATTTGGGGTTTGGCTTGTGCTTACCGTGCCCTATATAATACTGTTTTGGAGTCTCTCTCAAAGGCTCGACTCCAAGTTCGGTAAGGGGAGAATCTCCAAGTCAAATCTGATCAATTACAGAAGACACCAGTAACAATATCAGTTGCCCCTGTGGAGGGCAAGAAATGGAAACGAGTGTCCTCGCGTCTAGAACAGAAAAAAGAAGAAGCAGAGGAGGAGGTGGAGGAAGATCCAGGTGAGGGGCCCTCCTCGGAAGCAACAACATCAAGAAAGGCAGAAGGAAAAACTAAGAGACATGCAGAAGAGAGTGATGAAGAGGAAGTTTCTATTACTACTCGTCGGCCTCTGAAGATGACTGAAATCCAAGGCTCAAGAAAGGAGTTTACACGGCACCCAAATAAAAATATCATTTCCTGGTTAGTTCACTGTTGGGACGGCGGGGCCAGTAGCTTGTCTCTAGATGGTAATGAAGCTCACCAACTAGGAGCCATTGCCAGAGATCCAGCTATTGACAGAGGAATTAGTCGATGTCTGGATGGGGCTGCCTCCATCTGGAAACGAGTGTTAATAGCCGTGAAGGAAAGGTACCCCTTCAAAGACGGCTTGAAGCCTGTGATGAAAAGGTGGGATACAGTTGAAAAGGGTATCCAGTATTAGAGGGAAACAGCCGTGGTGGAAATGTTGTATGACCCTAACTGTGTTCCTAACCACACACACCAAGACCACAACCCTGAGAGAGTGAGGACGATGCCTGAAATATGGCAGAAACTCACAACAACAGCACCAGACAGATACGCTGCTACACTAATGTCAGCGTTTGACAGATACCAGGACCAACAGAGAAGACCCTTAGTTTTTGAATTGATTCTTACGCTCCAAAGCTATGAACAACAGCTACCCCCAACGCACGCTTCCATTTCCGCCATCTCACAAATGACGGAGCAACTGAATGAAATGCAAGAGCAAGTGTCTTTACTGATTAATCGTGACAAACCTGTAGAAATATCAGAAACGCTTGATGAAGATCAGAATAATCAAAAGAGTCTAATGAAGGAGCTGATNGTGGACTACCGTGGCCTGAATGAAGTCACACCCCCACTGAGTGCTGCTGTGCCGGACATGTTAGAACTCCAGTATGAACTGGAATCAAAAGCAGCCAAATGGTATGCCACCATTGACATTGCTAATGCCTTTTTCTCCATTACATTGGCCAAATAATGTAGGCCACAGTTTGCTTTCACCTGTAGGGGTGTTCAGTATGCTTGGAACCGTTTGCCCCAGGGGTGGAAACACAGCCCGACCATTTGCCATGGGTTGATCCAAACTGCATTGGAACAGGGCAGTGCTCCTGAGCATTTGCAGTACCTTGATGATAACGTTGTGTGGAGCAATACAGCAGAAGTAGTCTTCACAGAAGGAGAGCGAATAATCCAGATTCTCCTGCCTGCTCGTTTTGCTATTAAGCGAAGCAAAGTGAAAGGACCTGCTCAGAAGATTCAGTTCCTAGGTATAAAGTGGCAAGATGGCCGTCGTCACATCCCGACAGAAGTGATCAACAAAATCGCCGCTATGTCTCCACCCACTAGTAAGAAAGAGACACAATCTTTTTTCGGTGTAGTGGGCTTTTGGAGAATGCATGTTCGAAACTACAGCTTCATTGTAAGCCCCCTTTATCATGTGACGCGAATGAAGAATGCGTTTACATGGGGCCCTGAGCAGCAGCAGGCTTTTGAACAGATTAAACAGGAGATAGCCCGTGCCGTGGCCTTAGGGCCAGTACGGACAGGACAGGGTATAAAGAACATCCTCTACACTGCTGCTGGAGAGAAAGGTCC
>QGNR01000264.1:68005-105089 GCA_003435085.1 Syrmaticus mikado
CATTACGGAAGTCATGGGATCTGACCCTTCCGGGTGGGGCGGTCTCTTACTGCCTGGCAGTGGGTGCTGGAGGGTGCTTTCCTAGCCGTTCCAAGCTTTTCAGGTTTGACTCGGTCTCAGGAACTCTCTCTCATATCTTACTTGATTTATTAGTCTCAATTTCAATTAGATTGTATTATATTGTGTTATCTTGCATTCCGATATCATAGTTAGTAAAATAAGTTTACCTCCATAGATTGTTGCCGCTGTTTTTTTTTATTCTTTCCTCCCTTCCTTCCTTCCCATTTTGTGGGGCCAGGCGGGGGGTGGGGAGGGCAGGGGCCTACTGCCCCCTGTCACGGGCATAAATTGATCTAGTTAACTCCGTGACAGAGTCTTGCATCTGGGCAAGAACAACCCCAGGTACCAGTATAGGTTGGAAACTGACCTGTTGGAGAACAGCATAGGGGAAAGGGACCTGGGAGTTCTGGTGGACAGCAGGATGACCATGACCCAGAACTGTGCCCTTGTGGCCAAGAAGGCCAATGGCATCCTGGGGTGTATTAGAAGGGGTGTGGTTAGGAGGTCGAGAGAGGTTCTCCTCCCCCTCTACTCTGCCCTGGTGAGACTGCATCTGGAGTATTGTGTCCAGTTCTGGGCCCCTCAGTTCAAGAAGGACAAGGAACTGCCTGAGAGATTCCAGCACAGAGCCACAAAAATGATTAAGGGAATGGAGCATCTCCCTTATGAGGAGAGGCTGAGGGAGCTGGGTCACTGAGGGATGACCTCATTAATGTTTATAAATATGTAAAGGGTGAGTGTCATGAGGATGAAGCCAGGCTCTTCTCAGTGACATCCAATGATAGGACAAAAGGCAATGGGTGCAAGCTGGAACACAGGAGGTTGCACATAAATATGAGAAAAAAATCTTTGCTGTGAGAGTGACAGAACACTGGAACAGTCTGCCCAGAGAGATTGTGGGGTCTCCTTCTCTGGAGACATTCAAAACACACCTGGACGTGTTCCTGTGTGACCTGATCAAGGTGTTCCTGCTCCAGCAGAGAGATTAGACTAGATGATCTTTCAAGGTCCCTTCCAATCCCTGATATTCTTTGATTCTGTGATCAGAAGGCTGGAGCACCTCTCCTATGGGGACAGGCTGAGAGAGCCGAGACTCTTCAGCCTGGAGAAGAGAAGGCTCCAGGGGGACCTTATAGGGGACTTCCAGTGCCTGAAGGGGGCCTATAGGAAAGCTGGGGAGGGACTTTTTATAAGGGCATGTACCGACAGGATGAGGAGAAAACAGGGAGTCCCCCCATAGCCATGAGGCCCAGCTGTGGCCCACAGGTAGTGCTCAGACTGGGGAGGGGGAACCAGCAAGCTCCTAGCACCTGCCTCAGCACTGCCCTGTGCTGATGCTGCCCCTGGCTGCTCCACCATGCTGGGCTGATGCTGCCCCACTGCTTCTTGGTCCAGGCTCTGTGGAACCGGCTTCTAATTCCTACGTGTTGATTTTCCTTCAGCCCCATGATCCTTTTGCCCTGAATCCTGACTAAAGGACCAGCTCTCTGGCATCTTGGCCTTCCATGCAATTCCTCCTCATTTTGGGTCAGAGCAACCTTCAGCCTTCAAGGTTCCTGGTCTTGGTTCACCTGAACTTTGATTGCTGCCTCCTGGCTCCAGACCTGGCTCAAAGTGGACACAACAGTTTTAGCACTAATATAGGCAAGGCAACAGGGAGACACAGCCACTGCTACAGCAAAAAAAACAACCCAAAACTAAAATAAAGAAACTGATTATTCAGTTTCCTCTACTGGTCATGTTTGCTTGATAATAAGCACTTTGCCCTCACTCCTGTAAATACTCATGCACTTGAATGACCTCATGCAAAGCATTCCTGCTACCTACACAATGCATCCACTACTCAGGTGTTTGCCAGGAGCAGTAGCACAAGCTCTGAATCAAACCAAAAATCTCACTGACTTAAGTGAACCTGGCATCCAAATCCACAATGCGATACTACATGGAAGAATGAAGTCTGAACTGAAAATGGAAAGTTCATCTTAAACAACAAAATTGTTTGCTGCAATACAATTGCTGCAATTTACCTGGGTGTCCTGGTGGACAACAGGTTGGACACGAGCCAGCAGTGTATCCTGGTGGCCAAGAAGGCCAATGGCATCCTGGGGTGCATTAAAAAGAGCATGGCCAGCAGGTAAAGGGAGGTGATCCTCCCCCTCTACTCTGCCCTGGTCAGGCCTCACCTGGAGTATTGTGTCCAGTTCTGGCCTCCCCAGTACAAAAAAGAGGGATCTTCTGGAAAGAGTCCAGTGGAGGGCCATGAAGATGATAAAGGGCCTGGAGCACCTCTCTTATGAAGAAAGGCTGAGCGACCTGGGTCTGTTCAGCCTTGAGAAAAGAAGACTCTGAGGGGATCTGATTGATGTCTATAAATATCTAAGGCACGGGAGGCAAAGGGACGAGGCCAGACTCTTTTCAGTGGTCTGTGGTGATAGGACAAGGGGAAATGGCCACAAACTTGGAGCATAGGAAGTTCTGCAAAAATGTGCATAAGAACTTCTTCACAGTAAGGGTGATGGAGCACCGGAACAGGCTGCCCAGGGGGGTTGTGAAGTCTCCTTTTCTGGAGATATTCAAGACTCACCTGGATGCCTACACATGCAGCCTGGTCTAGGGAGCCTGCTTTGGCAGGGGGTTTGGACTAGATGATCTCTAGAGGCCCCTTCCAGCTCCTACAATTTTGTGATTCTGTAATGTATGAAGACGGATTACTCGAACTCCACTGCTGTAAGACACAGGTACCACCAAATATGCTATTGTTATAAAACAAATTGAATAGTTTCTGTAAAATTCAGATAGCAGCATTTTTGAACATACACATAACTGTACAAGATCAATTGCATATCAAGTTCCTGTCAAGCAATGCTCTTCATGGCAGCATGTATTATTTTATCAGTTTGTATCAGGCTGTAAAAATGTTCCTCTGTGAACATAATCTACTTATCTATCACCAAATGCTTCAGTCAGAAGTCAAGAAAAGTGTAAGTTTTGGATTGTAAATTAAGTACTTCAAACTCTTTTATCTAGGAGCCTCTTGCTTACCCATCTCCAGAAAAACAGCCTAGGGAGATAATTATAGCTTGGGAACCTACAGTTAAATGCCTCATGTAAATGGTAAAAGCACACCTCAAAATCTGAAAAGACTCTACTTTTCCATGCTAAACTTCTTTGTTCTAACTTCCACAAATAATCGTTTGCCTTTTAAAGTCTCTGTATGACAACGTTCCTCTGCTCAACCTTGAAAAATTATTTTTGCTTCTTACCTGCTTAAGAGAGGTAACACTCAAATTTTGGAAAATACCCAGATTTTAATTTTTGTACAATTTTCATTCTGTTTTGTTTTTATAAGACCTACCATTGTTTCAAGCACATCTAATATTTTCTAGATGCCACCTTAGGCAAAAGACAAATGTTTAACTAGTGACTAATTAAAAGAGACTGTTCATAAGGATATGGAGCTAGTATTATTCTATCAATCTCCCTGCACCTATATGGAGAAGAGAGAAGGCTAGATGGCTATCAGGATAATTTTCTAAACTGTGAAAAATGGAAGGAAGGAGTTGTGAGTTATATAAAGGAAAAGAATAATGATAAATAAGCCATATTTTAAAAGTCAATGTCATAGCTCTCTTCCCTGCAAGCAGTAGCAGAAGAAAATTGTTCAGTTTCATTACTGCTCACCTGTCAGTTTTTTTAATTTAACTGGAAAAGCTATGGGATGCATCAAGGATATCGAGCTGTATTTCTGCTGACCTGAGAACATAGCATTTCCATGTTTCACTTTCAATCAACTTTGAGTAAGCTATCTCACATCTAGCTGCTTTCAGTAAAAATTTCACTTTGTTCAACTCAGCTGACTTGTTGACTGAACCTGCAAGTGTAAGAGTAGAGCAATGACTCCACCTTGCAGTGAGTACACCTTTAAAATGAAATGCTGGTTGGTACTCACTGGACCAACAAAACAAGACTCCATTGCCTGAGTTTAACAGCTAATGAATTTTCAAGACAGAAGGAACTGTGAAGGCACAAAGGAAAAAATAAGAACCTGGATCAGAGGAGATAACTTGGAAGAAATACTGGAATATCTTTCATTCTTTTCATCTTGAAGAAATTTTGGTAATGGATGAACAAGTCTACAATTAACTAAGAGAGCGTGGATTTTCTTAAAAGGACTATGTAGAAAATGACAAAAACTAAGCAGGAAAAGATAAAGAGATGAAATACATGTAAGAACAAAGAAGAATAATGATGAAAATTAAATGAATTATTTGCAACTGAATTTAAAAAAACCCTTCACATTTTAGGTTTAACTCATATTTTTATAATTAAATATTCATTTACCTTTCCATGTTCTTTCCTCACGTGGGAGATGTAAACATCTCTCTGAGTGAAGAGCCTATCACAATCCCAACACGTCCAGCCACGATTTGCAACTTTTTTAGGTTCTCCTTTCTTTATAGGAGATTTCTTCTCTAACTTTTCTGTTCTGTTGACAGATCTCGTGTCCTCTCTGTTGTGAATGGCTGAGTTCTGATTTGTGGATTTCATACTCAGAGGCAAATTTATTCCCAGGTTTGGTGGCCCTTCAACACTTTTCAAAGTTCCATGCATAGACTATAATAAAATAAATTTTAAAAGGAAAACAATTAACATAGGTATATATGATTGTACTGACAAAATGCTGAATACCCTCTGAATCATAAGTGTTCATCTATTTCTTTGTCATCCTGTTACAGATCACATTCATAGAATCATAGAATGGTTTGGGTTGGAAGGGACCTTTAAGATCATCTAGTTCCAACCTTCCTGCTATAGGCAGGGACACCTCCCACTAGATCAGGTTGCTCAAAGCCCCATCCAGCCGGACCTTGAATACCTCCAGGGTAGGAGCATCCACAACCAACTATTTTTCCAAGACTTCTGATTTTATTTTCAATACATCTTCAGTGATTTCTAGGGGTTACAAATACCACAGTTGAGGCTAAAATGATCATTTTAGTAGACAAGAAAGATGTCTAATTTCTCACTACTACAAATTTTACTATTTAAATAGCTTCAACAGTTACCAGGCACCAGATCATGTTAATAACAAATTTCAGCACTGCTAATAGATTCAGTGTGTTCAAAACAAGATAACAGTGTAACAGTGTATTTAAAATGTACAGCTAACAACTTAAAGCCAGGGGGCTGCTGGTTCTTAGTAATGTGATTTGAAGGACAACAGTAAATCTTCTCCAGTAAATTCCTTCATGCAGTTATAGGGATATTGATGAGAAAATCCACTTCAAGTTTCCTTTTTTTTCCTTAAAACGGCATGTGTTCACATGTGCATGTGAGTGTGTGCACACGCATGCACTCACACAT
This sequence comes from Syrmaticus mikado, assembly GCA_003435085.1. Taxonomy (NCBI): domain Eukaryota; kingdom Metazoa; phylum Chordata; class Aves; order Galliformes; family Phasianidae; genus Syrmaticus; species Syrmaticus mikado. The sequence goes on from QGNR01000264.1 coordinate 73,430, forward strand.
ACTTTCTACATCTATTCAAGAAACACACTGGTTCCCACCAGCAAGTTCTGAACATCAAAAACTTGATTTTGTCATGTACTCAGTGTTCTCAGCTCCTAACAATTGGAATAATACTTCAAATAGAAATAATATAAGGCTCAATAGTTGCTAGGATTCGACCAACTTACTTCAATAACCCCATTATTATTTTGATAAAATGACATACTGAATGCAATGCACTGAGATATTCTTAGTATATCAAAATCAATGTCCATATAGAAAAATTAAGTGGTTACACCACAGTTGCTGAAAGTTATGCAAAATATAAGGCTTTAACACTTGCGATCATTATTCAGATTACTCTTTTGGAATTATTAACATTTCTTTCAGCAGCCTCCTTGTAATTCTGAGCCTTTTAAAAGTATTTTCTCAAATAATATATTGCATAACAAATAGCATCTTAGAATAAAACAAGAGATGCCCACACACCTTGATATGATCCATCATAAGCTGCTTCTGTGCATACAAAAGAGAACAGTCTGGACACTTGAAAACAGACACCTTCTGGTTTTCAATGTGCTGATCAAAGTGGCGATAGAGCAGAGGTTGTAGAGTAAACACAGTATCACACATAGAGCATTTATATATTATTCTAAAAAAAGAAGTACAATAAACAGTGTCAGTCATGTTGATGATCTACCTGCATGAATCATGTTAACTTTTTTCTTAGCAGAGACAAGATCTGACACATTTAGGCAATCATTTCACACATCCTGAAAAAGGGTAAAACACAACTAATTCAAAACATCCTCCAAAGTCAAAATAAAGCAGCAGTAGAAAAATAGAAAATAAAAATAATTAAGCCAGAAAACAGCATATGCCTGTTACATATGTAGCATCAACTTCTGCTTATGATACTCTAAAAGTAAATTGTTTTCAGTTCCTGAATTCATTCAATAACTGAAGAACAAAGAATATACCTCTTTCAGGTTGCAAAGGCAATGTATTTTCGTGGAGTCACTGATTTGATCATAACCAGTAATGTACTCCAAGATACACTTATTTTTATCAATGTATATCGCTTTGAGCCTCCTGAATGCCAGGTCTGGAACTTGTTAATGCTCTGAAACTGAAACTTCCCAGGATGACAGTTCCCTGGTTTGCCATTACAAGCCTTTAAGAGTCCATCTATCAATGCAATGCGCAGACACCACCAAAACTACAACTTCCCCTCTCAAGGCATACGCATTTTTTTACTTTGAAAATAAATGAAAGGAAATGTGAAAGAAAAGTAACACAGAAATTTGCCATAGATCATCAGATGAGAAAGAAATGTAATCCATTGGCCATCTGTAGTGGTACTTCTGAGAAACTGCAGATAAAACAAAGGAAAGACAGGTACAGGAACTGAGTGCAAGGATGGCCACAGCTTTCCCAACCCCACCAACCTGACACTGATCTCTGTCCTAGAGAATGACTTTCCATTAAAAAAACATCAACCCCAAACCTTGCTTGTTAGCACACTACATTTTCCCATTACCTGCATAAATTACCCAAAGTCCTTCCTATTTCCCTCCAGGCAGTTTTCACCAACAGCACATTGTCCAAAGGAACTCTAAAGACCGCTCTGCACCATGCTCTAAGACGACAAAAACAAGGACTTCAAAGTCCAAGCCATTCAGTGAGTCCAGATATTTGAAATAATGAAAAACACTAAGTTATTCACATGACCTGTGAAAAAATTATTTCTGTGCTCTATCAAGTGATCTCTTTCTTGTGGCCATGTTTTTCTTTTGTTGCTTCTCACGTATGCTAAGATATCTGTTATTTGCATTGCATCCCCTTAGGACCTATACTCATTGTTTTCTGCAGTGACCCTTTGCGGTGGTTGCCTGCTCTGCGCAGCAGAGAGCAGCGCTGCCAGCTGCACCCAGTAAGCACCAGGGCTCAGAAATGAGAGCCCCGCTCCTCACTGCCATGCACAAATGCTTCTCAAACATCATTCAGAACTTGTATTCTAGTTTGCCACATTACTGCTGATGTCTACTCCTCACAATCCTGACTGCTTGGATAATTCCTGTAAGATAGGTGTTAAAGAGCTTGCCAGAAATAAGGAATACTTCTTGATGTTAAGTGGTGGGGGAAAAACAAAAATTTCTAAAATGCTGTTTCACCTCTCACACATATAAATTCCACATATCCTACTAACTGTTTTAACTGAGATTGTAAGAGACCACTCCTGGGAAGTGAGTTGATGGATCACTGCCCATGCAGATCAGCTGATGTGTATGCAGAAGAACTCTGTTCAGGCACAGTGCTATTACAGCCACAGTGCTCTGCGGGATGCACTGCTGAAGCTCTAAAGAAGAGACAAAGGATTCACCAGTGGATTCTCTCCCTTGGCTGCTGCACACAGCTGCTGAGCATCCAAGCACACTCCTCCAGCACCTTGCTCCTATCCCAGCACAGCAGCTCAAGGTAACCTGAGGTAGTGCTTTTACTGCCAGCTGGTAAGTACTGCAGTTCTGTAGGGAATCTGCTGGTGAACACAGAGCCAGTACCAACTGCACACATTCCCTAACTCTGGGGTACCAAATACTTTTCATTTATACCTTAAGACCTGTCTCTTATAATGCTCTCTGCATCTCCAACTTTGTCCAAAAGTGAGGAAACATCAGAGCTGACTGCTCACCAACCTGCAAACACCAGAGGACCCTCAAGCTGCTACTGCACAGCCTTCTAATGATCGCTGCCCTGAGCCGTAGAGCACTCACTGATACAGCTGCTCCTGACAGGAGAACATCAGTCTGCTATAAACAGTCTGACATCTCTCTCAACTTACTTATATACATGTAAAAATTTTCTCTCTCTAAAAACATTCGGAGCTGAATATTAGTATTTTCTATGTAAGCCAAAAGACATTAATCTGTTCACAAAAGCACAAAAACTATCCAAATATCAGACTTAGGTCTCTGAGAAAATAATGTATTAAATAAAATTAACATAAAATTATCAACTAGCATTTGTTGTTATTCAAACCACAAAGTATTTTTTCCAGTCACATTTCAACCATTTGAGAATCACCACATACAGATTTTTTTTTTAAATATGGCATATTCATCAAATGTGGACGTATTTCTTCTAATAAAACACACAACACTACAGCAGATAAAAGAGAATTTGTGCTATGAACACTTCATGTCATTCGGCCAAGATATATGAGAAATATCCTCAGGAACCAATTAATTAAAACAAGAAAATAATTTCTCTAGCCTCAAACACCTCCAGGGATGGGGCATCCGCAACCTCCCTGGGCAACCTGTTCCAGCACCTCACCACTCTCTCAGTAAAAAACTTCCCCCTGACACCTAATCTAAATCTCCCTTCCTTTAGTTTAAAACCATTCTCCCTTGTCCTACCACTATCTACCCATGTAAAAAGTTGATCTCCCTCATCTTTATAATAAACTCCCTTTAAATATCAGAAGGCCACAATGAGGTCTCCCCACAGCCTTCTCTTTTCCAGGCCCAACAAGCCCAGTTCCTTCAACCCATCTTCACAGGAGAAGTGCTCCAGCCCTCTGATAATCTTTGTGGCCCTACTCTGGACCCTCTCCAAATGCTCCACATCTTTCCTGTGTTGGGGGCCCCAGAACTGGACACAGTACTCCAGCTGGGGCCCCACAAGGGCAGAATGGAGAGGGACAAACACCTCCCTTGCCCTGCTGGCCACCCCGCTTCTGATGGAACCTAGGATACATTGGCCTTCTGGGCTGCAAGCGCACACTACTGGCTCATGTTAAGTTTTTCATCAACCAGGACACCTAATTCCTTCTCAGCAGGGGTACTCTCATGGGGCATGATTGATCATGGGGCAGTTTACTCGGCCCCTGGCCAGTTGTCTGTCCATGGAACCCACCTATCTCAAAGGGGGCAACAAATCCTAGAGCAGGAGCTAGCGGGGCTTATNCTAGTTGCTATCACCGAAACATGGTGGGACCCCTCCCATGACTAGAGTGCTGTGATGGATGGCTACAAGCTCTTCAGAAGGGATAGACGAGGAAAGAAGGGTGGTGGTGTGGCCCTTTATATTAAAGAGTGTTTTGATGTTGAAGAGCTTGGGGTTGCAAATGATGAAGTTGAGTGTCTATGGGTAAGGATCAGGGGGAAGGCCTGTAGGGGCGACATCTTGGTGGGGGTCTGTTATAGATCGCCTAATCAGGATGAAGAGATGGACGAGGCATTCTATGAGCAGCTTGCGGAAGATGCGCGATCGCCAGCACTCATTCTCATGGGAGACTTCAACTTCCCTGATATATGTTGGAAATATAATACAGTGCAGAGGAAGCAGTCCAAGAGGTTTCTCAAGTGTGTGGAAGATAGCTTCCTTACGCAGCTGGTACGAGAGCCTACCAGGGGTGGTGCCCTGCTAGACCTGCTCTTCACTAACAGTGAAGGACTGGTGGGAGATGTGAAGGCTGGGGACAATCTTGGGCAGAGCGACCATGAAATTGTAGAATTCTCTATTCTTGGAGATGTCAGAAGGGTGACTAGCAAAACTGCTACCATGAACTTCAAGAGGGCAGACTTTGACCAGTTCAGGATGCTTGTAGCACAGGTCCCTTGGGAGTCGCTCCTTAAGGGTAAAGGGGTCCAGGAAGCCTGGATGCTCCTCAAGATGGAAATCTTAAAGGCGCAAGAACAGGCTGTCCCTGAACGCTGGAAGGCGAGCCGTAGGGGAAGAAGACCGGCGTGGATGAACCGGGAACTACTGTTGAGACTCCGGAAGAAAAGGAGAGTCTATGTCCTCTGGAAGAAGGGACAGGCTACTTGGGGAGATTACAAGAAAGTTGCTAAGGTAAGCAGGGAGGAAGTTAGGAAGGCAAAAGCCCAACTTGAACTCAGATTGGCCACTGCAGTAAAAGAGAATAAGAAATCCTTTTACAAATAAATCAATTGTAAGAGAAGAACCAAGGAGAATTTCCATCCTTTACTTGATGCAGTGGGGAATGTGACCACTGAGGATAAGGAGAAGGCTGAGGTCCTCAACGCCTTCTTTACATCTGCCTTTAATAAGCAGATCAGTTATCCTCAGGGCACTTTACGCCCTGATCTGGAAGTCTGGGATGCTACTCAGAATACACCCCCGGTGATTCAGGTGGAGACAGTTAGAGAGTTCCTCCTCCATCTGGACTGTCACAAGTCCATGGGACCAGACGGGCTCCACCCTAGGGTGCTGAGGGAGCTGGCAGGGGCGATTGCTGAGCCACTCTCGGCCATCTACCAGCGCTCCTGGTTATCTGGAGAGGTCCCAGAGGATTGGAGACTTGCCAATGTGACTCCCATCTACAAGAAGGGCCGTAAGGAGGATCTGGGGAACTACAGGCCTGTCAGCCTGACCTTGGTACCAGGGAAAGTTATGGAGCAAAAAATCATCCCGGGTGAGATCATACGGCATGTGTGTGGCATCCGGGGGATCAGGTCCAGCCAACACGGGTTCATGAAAGGCAGGTCATGCTTGACCAGCCTCATCTCCTTCTACGACTGGATGACCAGACTGGTAGACGAGGAAAAGGCTGTTGATGAAGTCTACCTAGACTTCAGCAAAGCCTTTGACACAGTCTCTCACAGTACTCACCTGGGGAAACTGGCTGCCCGTGGACTGGACAGGTATACCCTTCTTTGGGTAAGGAACTGGCTAGAGGGCTGTGCCCAACGGGTAGTGGTTAACAGAGTTAAGTCCAGCTGGCGACCCGTTACAACTGGTGTCTCCCAGGGGTCAGTACTGGGGCCCATCTTGTTTAATATCTTTATTGACAATCTAGATGAGGGGATTGAGTGTACCCTCAGTAAGTTTGCAGATGACACCAAGTTGGGAGGTGGTGTCGACTGCCTGAGGGTACGAAAGCCCTTCAGAGGGATCTAGGTAAGCTGGATCGCTGGGCTGAGGTGAATGGGATGAGGTTCAACAAAGCCAAGTGCCGGGTCCTGCCCTTTGCCCACAACAACCCCATGCAGCACTACAGGCTTGGGGATGAGTGGCTGGATGACTGTGAAGAGGAAAGGGACCTGGGGGTGTTGGTTGATGCTCGGCTGAACATGAGCCGACAGTGTGCTCAGGCAGCCATGAGGACCAATAGCATCCTGGCCTGCATTAGAAATAGTGTGGCCAGCAGAAGCAGGGAGGTAATCATCCCCCTGTACTCAGCACTGGTGAGGCCGCACCTCGAGTACTGTGTTCAGTTTTGGGCCCCTCACTACAAGAAAGACATTGAGGCCCTGGAGCGTGTCCAGAGAAGGGCAACTAAACTGGTGAGGGGTCTGGAGCACAAGTCTTACGAGGAGCGGCTGAAGGAGCTGGGATTGTTTAGTCTGGAGAAGAGGAGGCTCAGGGGAGACCTCATCACACTCTACAACTTCCTGAAGGGAGGTTGTGGTGAAGAGGGGTTTGGCCTCTTCTCCCAGGCGACAAACAGGACCCGAGGAAATGGCCGCAAGTTGTACCAAAGGAGATTTAGGTTAGACATAAGGAAGAACTTTTTCTCTCAGAGAGTGGTCAGGCACTGAAATGGCCTGCCCAGGGAGGTGGTAGAGTCGCTGTCCCTGGCAGTATTCAAGAGGCATCTGGATGAGGAGCTACGAGATATGGCTTAGTGGCTTGTAGTAGCAATGGTAATGGGAGGACGGTTGAACTAGATGATCTTGTAGGTCCTTTCCAACCTTGTGATTCTATGATTCTGTGATTCGGGCAACTGAAAAAAACAAGTAATATAATGTCATTCTGCTATTTCAGCTGAACCCAGTGAGCCAAAGACTTGGATCAATGCTTGGAATTGGACCCTAATTGATTTTTCTAGAGAATCCATACAAGATCAGTCCCTATGTTCCAAAGCATTCAATAGCAAAGATTTTAAATGGAAAATAATGTTAAAGGCTTGGCAAACTTATTCTCAATTTCTGGTCTAGATGATCTTGTAGGTCCTTTCCAACCCTGTGATTCTATGATTCTCAAGAAGTTCCTCTTCCAATTTGTATATATATAGCTGGTATTACCTCGACCCAAGTACAAAACCTTTCGCTTAGCTTTGTTGAACCTCATTTGGTTCACATGGACCCACCTTTCCAGTCTGTTGAAGTCCTTCTGGATGGCATCCCTTCCTTCTGTTATATCAACTGCACCATTCAACTTGGTGGCATCAGCAAATTTGCTGAGTGTACACTCAATTTCATCATCAATGTCATTGATAAAGATATTAGAGTACCAGCCCCAAGACGAACCCCTGGTGGACACCACTCATCACTGGCCTTCCTCTGGATATAAAGCCATTGACCACAACCCTCTGCCTGTGACCTTCCAACCAATTCCTTATCCACCGAATAGCTCACCCTTCAAATCCATCTCTCTCCAATTTAGAGATAAGGATCTGGTGGAGGACCGTACTGTCACTCCATCACAGAAGGCCACCAGATTGGTCAGGCATGGCCTCTTCTTGGTGAAGCCATGCTAACCGTCTTGGATCACCCCCTCATCCCTCATGTGCCTTAACATATCTTCCAGGAAGATCTGTTCCATGATCTTCTCAGGCACAGACACGAGGCTGAATGGCCTGTAGTTCTTCAGATCCTCCTTTTCAGCAGAATTTCCAGGTTACAGCATGAACCAATGGTTGAGCACCAGGTGAGAAAGCATGGCTAACCCAGGGAGCGCAGGTGCAAGCAATGCACCTGAGTGACCAGAAGGGGTGGAGCCTGGACCAATTCTTCCTCACCCTCATTTAAGTGTTAGCAGCCAAGCAAACAACATTTCTCTGAATAGTGATTTTATTTTTCTTGAGCAGCCACTGGTTGTCAGGAGTGAGTTAATTATTTTTTTTTTATACCTGTTATCATTCCATAGTGCTTGTATCCCATTAGAAGGCACTGTTATTGTCTTCTTTTACCATGTTATTGGTGACTGCAGCAGGACTCAACCTCCTAAAGGTATTTCATTCTAATCCACCTGAAGAGTACTAAAAATGGCATTCCTGGAGAACATAATTGGATGGTTCAGCTGGGGAAAATACTACCCCTTTACACAAAACCTTGCTAGGACTGTAAAAGCACATCACATCTCTGGACATTAACCCTTGCAGTCGCTGGGCAATGATGAAGCTGATGGACTGGCTTGAGTTAGATGGCTGAAAAATACATCAGCAGAAGACATTGCCCACTGGCTATATTGGAGACCATGACCTTCCTACCCCCAGGCAGATCGACACTTCCTCCCAACTTGGTGTCATCTGCAAGCTTACTGAGGGTGCACTCAATCTCCTTGTCCAGGTCATCAATAAAGTTATTAAACAGGACAGGCCCCATGTCACAGAGTTATCTAGATCTATCTGTGTCCGTGACAGGGGAACAGCAGGCCCACAGGCCCTCCAGCCCAAAAAGGGAAAGGGAAAGGGAAAGGGGAAAGGGTAGGGAGTTGGGAGCTGGGCCTAAAAGCATAACAGTGGCAATGATCTGAGGATAAAAGTTAATTTACTAAATATGATCTCGGAATGCAAGATAACACAATATAATACAATTTAATTGGAATTGAGGCTAATAAATCAACTGAAATGAGTGAGTGTCTGTGAGAGATTATTCTTTTATATCATTGTCTCAAAGCTTGCTGGGGACACAGATGAACAAGTCCAAGCATGTCCTGGGCAAGGGGTGTGAAATCTGGGGACACAGATGGACAAGGCCAGGGGCAACGAGAGAGATGAGCTGCAGCTTAATGGCCATGAAGAGGTCTTTTGTGTGTGGGCTTATCTCGAGGAAGATGGCCATCTCAGGAGGTGCTGCACATGACTCTTACCCAAGCATCCAGGAATGTCATGTAGGCAGGAGAAGGAGGAGGATAAAAAGGAAACCTACAGCCATGAGGTTGAGGTTTTCTGGCAATAGATTTCTCATGAAGAAGAAGAGGTTTCTGCCATGAGAAGCCTCACGACCTGCCTCTCTCCCTCTTGGACTTGCTCTGCGCTCTACCACGATGCTGAAGAAGAACAAAGGTGTCTGCCATCAGATTCCTCATTACAGCATTCCTGCATGCTGACGGACTCTCCTGGGCCTGCTACCTGAGTCCTGCTGCTTCCTCCTGGATTGGCTCTGCAACTTCTTCCTGCTACCTGCTTGCTGCCCAAGGCCGGCCACGCTGCTGCTCTCCCCCCCTGCTGCTTTTGCCTCGGACCTTCAAAACCTTGTGCAGCGGGACCGCTGCTGGATCCTGGTGGTGACTATCCCTGCTTTACACGATTCTTGCTTCTTTCCTATCTTTTCTATCGCCCTCCTTCCCTTCCCCGTCTCCCTGATTAGGATTTATAATAAACTGGTTGGACCAACATTTGAACCGTTGTTTCTTAATCTCAAGCCAGGTACACATATATTAAAAGAACCTCATCTCCCTCCTATAAATTGGAGCGAGACAGTGTCTGAAACCAAAGGCCTTACTCTGAATTGAAGGCAAAATGGCTGGGGAGCACACCCACACACTGCCCGGCAGCGAGCAAGAGAACGAGTCCCATGACTTGCCAGCTTTATCTTCCCCCTGTCATGGTTTTACGCTTTTTGGTTTTCAGTATTCCGCATCATAACATCATGTAGTGCACTGGGAGTTAAAGTGTTAATGCTCCAATTTCAGGTACCTACCCTATACATTACGGAAGTCATGGGATCTGGCGGAATACTGAAAACCAAAAAGCGTAAAACCATGACACCCCCTCTGAATGCAAAGTCCTCTGGGGTATGTAGTTGTTCTCTTCTGAGAGACAGGTATTCGGAGAATCAGCAGTCCATGGAATTGGGGCATTAATTCTTTAATTCCCAGTGCTTTACACGATGTTATGATGTAGAATACTGATAACAAAAATCATAAAACCATGACACCCCAATACTGACATTCTGGGGAACACCACTCATGNGAGAGAGATGAGCTGCAGCTTAATGGCCATGAAGAGGTCTTTTGTGTGTGGGCTTATCTCGAGGAAGATGGCCATCTCAGGAGGTGCTGCACATGACTCTTACCCAAGCATCCAGGAATGTCATGTAGGCAGGAGAAGGAGGAGGATAAAAAGGAAACCTACAGCCATGAGGTTGAGGTTTTCTGGCAATAGATTTCTCATGAAGAAGAAGAGGTTTCTGCCATGAGAAGCCTCACGACCTGCCTCTCTCCCTCTTGGACTTGCTCTGCGCTCTACCACGATGCTGAAGAAGAACAAAGGTGTCTGCCATCAGATTCCTCATTACAGCATTCCTGCATGCTGACGGACTCTCCTGGGCCTGCTACCTGAGTCCTGCTGCTTCCTCCTGGATTGGCTCTGCAACTTCTTCCTGCTACCTGCTTGCTGCCCAAGGCCGGCCACGCTGCTGCTCTCCCCCCCTGCTGCTTTTGCCTCGGACCTTCAAAACCTTGTGCAGCGGGACCGCTGCTGGATCCTGGTGGTGACTATCCCTGCTTTACACGATTCTTGCTTCTTTCCTATCTTTTCTATCGCCCTCCTTCCCTTCCCCGTCTCCCTGATTAGGATTTATAATAAACTGGTTGGACCAACATTTGAACCGTTGTTTCTTAATCTCAAGCCAGGTACACATATATTAAAAGAACCTCATCTCCCTCCTATAAATTGGAGCGAGACAGTGTCTGAAACCAAAGGCCTTACTCTGAATTGAAGGCAAAATGGCTGGGGAGCACACCCACACACTGCCCGGCAGCGAGCAAGAGAACGAGTCCCATGACTTGCCAGCTTTATCTTCCCCCTGTCATGGTTTTACGCTTTTTGGTTTTCAGTATTCCGCATCATAACATCATGTAGTGCACTGGGAGTTAAAGTGTTAATGCTCCAATTTCAGGTACCTACCCTATACATTACGGAAGTCATGGGATCTGGCGGAATACTGAAAACCAAAAAGCGTAAAACCATGACACCCCCTCTGAATGCAAAGTCCTCTGGGGTATGTAGTTGTTCTCTTCTGAGAGACAGGTATTCGGAGAATCAGCAGTCCATGGAATTGGGGCATTAATTCTTTAATTCCCAGTGCTTTACACGATGTTATGATGTAGAATACTGATAACAAAAATCATAAAACCATGACACCCCAATACTGACATTCTGGGGAACACCACTCATGACCGGTCGACACTTTCTTAATCTGAGGCCAGATATGCCCTAACATGCATTGATACAGCAAGTGGATTGATGCAAGCCTATCCTGTACCAAAGGTCATCAAGAGTGACCACGGCATGCATTTCATGGGTGCAACTGTGCAGAAGTGGGCCGAAGACAACAACATCAAATGGAAGTTTCATCTGCTGTACAATCCAACAGGAGCAAGCCTAATAGAAAGATATAACAGTATCCTGAATGCCACTTGTCAAAGGTTTTGAGCCGGTTTGGCCTGGTTCTGTGACTAATGGGCCCATGCCCTAGGAGAGAGGGAAGGGGGGGTAGGGAAAAGGTAGGGAGATGGGCCTAAAAACAAAACAGTGGCAACGAGCTAAGGGAGAAAACTAATTTACTAATTATGATAGCAGAATGTGAGATAACACAATATAATACAATGTAATTGGAATTGAGGCTAATGAGTCAAATAAAATGAGAGAGATTGTCCAAAACCAAAGGCCTTACTCTAATGCTGAAGGTGAGATGGCTAGGGAGCACACACCGCAGAGACGAGCAGTAAAAACAGGGGAGTCTTGTGACTCCTGAACAGTTTTATCTTTTCCTTTGAACAGAAAATGGAAATGGAACAGTGACGTCTTGTGGGATTTGCAGTTGTTCTCTTTTGAGAAGCAGGTACCTGGAAATATCGACAGTCCATGGAACTGGAGCATTAACTCTAACTCCCAGTGCACTACATGATGTTATGATACAGAATACCAATAACAAAAATCATAAAACCATGAAACCGCTCTGAAGGCAGATTCACAGTCCTTGCAGGAGTGGACCGAGAGACTCTATGAAACCCTCCGGGACTTGAAGGAGAGACCAAGGAATGGTAGATTAAGTGCCTTATAAGAACGTTGCAGACAACTTGGGCATCCCCACTTAAGATACAAATTACAGGCAAGGACACCTTGCTCAAGCCACAAATTGGCACCATGAATAATCTTTTGCTCGCTGTCCCTGAGGATCTTGAGCCCGGAAAACACAAGGTAAAATGGCCTTGGAAGGTGCAAGTAGGACCAAAATGGTGTGGTCCGTTTGCACCTTGGGGAGATCATTAGGGGTTGGGGGATCAGTAAATCCTCTGGTAGTCAATACATGGCCAGCAGAGGTATTAGTTGACATCCTGATCTTCATCACAAAGGGGACATTAATCATGTCCATGTGGCAAATTAGAACGCCCCCCCTTTGGTACCTGATATAGTGATTTAGCCACAGATATCAGGCCAAAGGGTGTGGTACTTGGTACAAGAAGAGGTGTTGACTCAAGACAGAAACATGGCCTGTATCCTACCATGGATAGATATCCTACCCCTCCTTGTACCTATTAAACATCTGTACTACTCCCCTTGAGGTTGTTAAGTTCACAGGACCACCAGTAGGAGCAACACCACTCCAGCATGCTCCAATGTCCATGAGAAAACATTGTGACACCCAGTGGTGGACTGTTGAACTTCTGGGAACCAGTGAGTACGACCCTGAACTGTTACTGGTCCTTAAAGAAGATATGCCTCCAGAAGGAACATCAAATACTGGTCCTACAGATCCACAAAAAGACTGTCAACAACGGCCTTCAGTGCCTTGATACCTTACATTGCAATGGGTATTGTATATATATTGTGATGTACTTTAGGTTGCCAAAACAGCGGGATCTAACCCCCTGACCTGCTCAATCATTGGTTCATGCTGTGAAGGGGTGGAGTGCAGTGGAATTGCCAGTTCATGGCCTGAACCAATGGTTGAGCACCAGGTGAGAAGGCATGGCTAACCCAGGGAGCTCAGGTGCAAGCAATAGACCTGAGTGACCGAAAGGGGTGGAGCCTGGATCCATCCCTCCTCACCCTCATTTATGGGTTAGCAGCAAAGGGAGCAGTATCTCTTTAGATAGGGATTGTGTTCTTTTTTAGTTCTCACTGTTAGATGAGCCAGTTTTTCTTCTTAGTTGTCTGCTATTGCTCCATAGTGCTTGTGTCCCATTATAAGGTACTGTCATTATCTTCTTTTTCTGTACATCCTTTCTCTCTTGTAAAGGGGAGTGATTTTTTTCTTTTTCCAGTTCCCAGGGGGTTTTGCCTGATAGCCATGACTTTTCAAATATGATGGAGAGCAGCTTAGCAACCACTTCAGCCAGCTCCCTTAGGACCTTGGGGTGCATGTCATCTGGCCCCATGGACTTGTACACGTTCAGTCTCAGACTTGTTCTGCCCTTACGGTGGGGGGGAGTTTGCTTTCCCCAGTTCCCTCCTAGAGGTTTGGATTCAGGGATGTGGGAATCCTGGCTGCCAGTGAAGACTGAAGCAAAGAACTCATTGAGTACCTCAGCCTTCTCCACATCTGTTGTAGCCAGTTTTACTTTCTCATTTACTTAAGAGCTACACTTTCTTCAGCCTGTCTTTTCTGATCTGTGTACATGTAGAATCCCTTCTTGTTGTTTTTAACATCCCTTCTCAAGTTCATTTCCAGTTAAAGGTATTTATGCTGTTCACTAACAATTTAATTCTAAGGAAAACCACAGGTCCTGATAACTTTGGATGGACCTTAAGTGATCAGACAATAATCAACATGGGTATTCTGAGCCCAGAGGTGACACTGCACTCCTACAGATGCCTGTGAAGCTGGAGCAAGGAACTCCAAGCACTACAGGGACTGGGAAAGCCCTACACAGTAATTCTGTTGCTATTTTACTAAAAATAATAAAAATCTCCTTTTCATAGGCTAGGAGAAAAAGTGGTAAGAAAGATTCCTGTGAAATCTCATTATTACAATACCTTATACATTGTTTCTCACACCTGCCTTCTATTTTCCTGAGTCTACTATTTGTTACAATGTTCTGCAGTGCTCACAGTATGCTTTGTGCCCTTCAGAGAAACAGAACAGAGTTAAATAGTGGAGTATTTACTTTCAGCACCACACTTGTGCCAACAGAGGAGGAAGGCAGAAGAAAGGCTGCGATTAGAAGCACTAAGCTGTGATCTGTGCAGCACGAAGTCTGAATTTCACACATGCTGCATCTGCAGCTCCCACTGACTGCAGTGGAGTCCCTGAATATTCAACATCTGTACAACTGAGATCTGAATCTCAGTTCCTAATTATGCTCCTTGCTGCCTTCAGTAAAGCACTTACTGATGTTATGTGCAACCTTCCCAGCTGCAGAATGAAGAGTTTGGCCTTAATCCAGAAAAGAGAGCTCATGTATCACAAAAAGCTTACATAGTATAGCTCTATGGATATTTTTATTCTGAACTGGAGGACAGCCCTGGACAAGCCTAATAGCCAGCACCTCTCACCTAATAGCCTGGGCTTGTTCTTGTGATGCAATAGCCTAAGTGGAGCTAAAACCAAGCACACTGCCCCCAGAGCTCACAGCTTGCACAAAGCACTGTACAGCCACCAGCAGCACATGCCCCAAGCCCACAGCTCTGTGGTGACTGCTGCCTGGAGGTCCCCCCACAAGCACACACCTCAACCCCTGAGCACTGCCAGCACTGAAAGAACCAACCTTCCAAATTAACCAACCAGACAGCTGTCTGTAAGCACATGACAAAAAAAGAATTTTTTTTTCTGACCTTTTCAACCAGATGTTGTGAGAACTGCTACAGAAGTGTTGATGAGTCTTAGCAGTTCTTTTAGGAATCACATTTTCTTAATTTGCAGTAAAAATGCATAAGTAAACCAGGGATAAGCAACACACTAGTAGGCTGTCTGAATTACTTTTGTAATTCACAGAAGAATCACAGCACAGTTCAGTTCAAAGGGACCCCTAAGCCCCCCCCAGCTCCACTCCTGCTGTGGGCTAGGGTGCCCTCCACCAGCTCAGGCTGCCAAGGGCCCCATCGATGGCCTTGGGCACCTCCAGGGGTGGGGCACCCACAGCTCTGGGCAGCAGTGCCAGTGCCTCACCACCTCTGAGTAAAGAATTTCCCCCTCACATCCAACCTAAATCTCCCCTCTTTAACTTTTGCCAAATTCCTAGCTAAAAACTCATGAAAATATCACAAGAACACCACACATTACCAAACAGATGACAAACTGTTGGTTGTACGGTACTTAAGATTTTGTAAGCGCAGAACAGAATGCAATTTCATAAGTTATTAAAATGCAGGCAAGTACAGTAAAAGATTAATTTTGCTTACTTTGGCTCGCCTATCTTGATACCCGGGTGTTGTGTATAGGCATGGGAATGTGTGCTGGGAGCAGACTTAAATGCCATGGGACAGATAGGACATTTGTAAAAGACTTCACAATGAGAACCTTGAATGTGAGACTTGAGTGCCGCCACATCAGAGTATACAACATTGCAATGCACACAGCTGCAAAAAAGAACGGAGAAGAGTCAGTTCAGCCTAGCAAAAAGCAGTACTGCAAGACACAGAATCAACACTGGTTTTCAAGCAAGTGAAAGAGGTGAGCATATATACACAACCAGATAAAACTACATTATTCCGTCAATTTAAAAGTATGAATGACAGAGTAGGAATCAATATAAGCAGAGATTTGCATATCAAAAAGGAGAAAAGAAGAAATTTCCCAAATTTAACTTTGTAAATCTAAGAGATGAAGTCAGAACATGTTTTATGGGATTACAACAGAATAGACAGAAGGGTCAACAAAGAAATATTCCATTGATTGTGAAAAGAATGCTTTGCAAATTTGTAGAGTTCTACAAAATGCATTTTTTTTCCACATGCAGTGGATTGTGCAAGGTACACTGCTACCACCAAAATGGAAAACCAGTAAACAAAACATTTAGACCATTTCCCTTGTTTAGATTTAATGAAGTCAATATTAATGATCTTTGGTACTAGTAATTGATTTGCTTGGATAAAAAAAGAAAGAGTAAATTTAAATTCAGGACAACCAAACTGAATCTCTACAATCACATCAGTGTATTAGATTGGAATTCTGAAAATATTTTTCAAAACATACTTCTGCAGTGTCGAAAACTTATGACCTTTCCGCATCTATTCTAAAATAAAATCATTAAAAAATTAAATTAAAATTAGCACATGAGCATTTCTACACACAATGGCCCCTTTTAGTTTCATGCACCTCAAGGACTAAGTACTATCCAGTAAGTACAAGAATAAGCTACAATAAGCAATTACAACATCATCTCTCAAATCAACAAATTTCTTATTGATCAGTATTTTGCAGTAAGGGCTTTACAATTTAAACCTAGAAGAACTGTAGCTTCCAAACTAATAATTTTTGCATCTATCACGGTAATATGACTTTTGTATAAACACCACACAATTTTCCAACTGTTTTCATGCTTTGACGATAGCAATAAAGCAGGAAATAGTTAAAAATTGCGCTCAATAATTATTCTTCTTTTAAAATGTCCCACCTTTGAATTTTATGAAATATCACCCTTTCTTTTTTAAACACTTAATATACATTCCTAATAATACAAGTTCAGTTTATATCTATCTGTACTCCACTTCCCAGTGCATTTTCTAAAGTAAATGGCCTTCATCTTTTCCAGTCTCACACAGAGATGAACCATTCTTTGTAGTGGCAGAGTGTGGCCCTCTCATTGCAGTGAGTCCCCAGAGCCCCACTGCTTCATTGTCACTCGGCAGAGTTGGGTCCCATCTTATCCCTCCCTTCCCCATTGCCTGGCTTTTATTCTTTAGTGATGCAAAGTCATAAATAATCCTCAGCATCCACTGTTGTATGTTAAAAGCAATTCATAAGGCCCAAATCTTCCTTTCCTTAAGTGCTGTATCACCTTTGTTCTCAACATGGAAGGATGCAATTCAACTTAAGGCTGAAATGTTCAGCCAGTTTATGTCAGACAACTCGCCTGGACTGCTGACATGAAGCTGCTTCATAGGTCCTTTGGAAAGGCAGGACAGGCTGTGGTTCCCCAGTGAAAGGTCCCAGTGATGAGAAGCGCAGCGAGGAGGGCCTTACACTCTCCTGGATACTGCTTCTCTTTGCCTAGGCATTTTTGGTTTTGTATCTCCAAATAAAGCAATTGACTTAGTGTGACATGAGATGTTAATGGTAAATCTTGAGAAGTTCAGTAACATTATAATGAATCCTCATGAAGAATTTATGGATTTTCCAGTGTTACTGGTGCAGGTCAACAGTCCCTGAAGATGATGTTAAGAGACACAGGTGAGGGGAAAGAGCAGGAGAGTGGATGAGGCAGATGTAAAAAATATATAATAAAAAAGACCACTGTGGTTGGAAGACAAGATTAAAAGAATCCAAAGAAACATGAGGAGCTGAGAGTTGTGTCAGGCCATGGATTCAGTCTGAGAACCAACTGCTGCAGCAGCTGGCCCGATGCAGGAAAAATGCTTTCTTCCTGAGAGGAAGATGTCAAAGACATCCCAGCAAAGGAACAGGTATCGTGAGGGAGAAGAGGCTACCTGCTAGGTGGGATTCTAACTCGCCTCTCTATGGTCAGATAGGATGGAATGGTGATGTCTGAGGAGTGCTGAGCAGAGCACTATGGGCTGGTTCTCCATCCCTTGCTGTGCTGTCTGCCAGTCAGTCAGTAACAATCCAAGATAAAACAACTCTCATGCCTTTCAAAATGCAACATTTCCACAAAATGCCTCTGATTCCTGTTTTCTCAGTGAGATGCCATTACAGGGAAACAAAAGAATAAAAGGAAAACCAAAGAGTAACTATGATGAACAGGCTGTTGGAGTGAGAAAGGTAATCTTCAAGTGGTGTAAAGTGGAGGAATCTTCCCTTCCCACAGCAAATAGATTAAAAAGGACTTGACAAAGTTGTTCTAGCTATGCTACCAGACAGGTGCAGTATGCCCATTCACAGCCTGATAATAAATTCTGGTAGAAAATAAGAACATGATTATTCTACCAAAAAGAACAGTCTAAAATTCAGTGTTCCGGAAAAAAAAAAAAAAAAATCAAGAAGCTCATTATGAACCTGAAATTAAGAAAATACACCTGGATTTTCTAGACCTTAGAAACTGCAAAACCCTGAATCTGACATTTTATGGCTAGATGAGATTAGCTAATATTCTGATTTAACAACATACAAGAGCAGATGCTCAAAACAAAGCTGAATTCTAATGCAGTATTTACTCAGAAATTTATAGTACTAATAGAATTATTGCCATGACAATCTTAAACCCATGAAGCTCTATTCTACAAACAATGCTTATGAAAATGGAAAATTACTTCTGAAAGCATAAATTACATATAAATTGACAATGAAAGTAATCATAATACTGACCGAAAACCAACTCTTCGAGTATAATGCAGGCAGTTCTTAGTGACATGAGTCTGGAAGTGGACAGATCTGCAGATTGCTCCACATTCAGGACACGTGTATGGAGATTTATGCTGATGAATTCTCTGGTGTGATGCAAAACTGCACTGGTTAGGAAGCAGCATCTGGCAGATATTGCATGTCTTCTAAACAATAAACCAAAACAGATGAAACAAAAGGTTGGGTTCAGCTATACAGAATTTCTCATGTCAAACACTGTAATATAAATAAAAGGTTAAATGCTATGACAGTGATGTGAGCCAAAATAAGTAGGCAAGGTCTAAATTCAGACTCTACTGACTAACCTTGTAGCAACTGGCACCAGATATATTGGCATTCTGAGACAGATTCTGACACAACAAAGCTCTCATTCACCACTGACCATAGAAGATGCATGTTAGTTTATTTAAATTTTATGTAGGTGCCTCACAAGATTACCTCACTAGTGCAAGGGGCTTGAGTGAAGTACATTATAATTATCTTTATTTTCTTTGATCCTTGCTCCTGATGAATTCTATTGGGAATATCCTCAATACCAATAAACGGGCTATTATCAATCAGAAAGTCTGTAAATAATTTCAAAATGCATTTCTCAGGCTAGACTCCAGCATCTGCATCGTAAAATACAAAAGTATTGTGCATCTGAGTAAAAACTGCAGATATCTAACATATTTACAAAGCCTTTGAACAGCTATCTTTCCAAGTACAGGAGTTACTTCCTATACTAATTCTTTTCTTATATTTTGTTACACATAAATATATATTTTTTTTAAATCTTCAACTACGTGTTGACCATTTGCCAAATCAGAAATACTGGAATTATTTGGGTACTTTGTGCCATTCCTGAGATTAAATGCAAATGATGCAATGGAGCTGTCAACAGGATTCACTTTTGTTCACAGTTGCTTTCCATCACTGGAGGGCACAAAGAACAGAACCTGTAAAACCACTGGTGAAAACGTTCCACCTACAGCAATACACCTCTAGGATCTCTAAGCAGTGGCTGACATTTGTATGGAGAGATGCTTCTGCTTATCTTTTATCAAAGTTGCTTCGTTGACTCCAACAGAAATACCATCACAAGTCTTTGCAGAACAATGAATTTAACTTCATTTCCTAAGATCTTACTCCGTAGGGCTTTTAAAATTATTTCTTATGACCTGGGAATTACAAATTTCACCAGTGACTTAGGAAGATTTAAAAGCAAAACTAAGACTCCTTCAAGACATGGGTACTTATGAACATGAGATTTACATATTTTTAGCAGTTATGCATAAGAATCTTACAGATGGAATGATGTGTACATCTCTAGAGTTGTATTAAAAATTATTTACTAACCTATGGATAAAGAAATCTTCAAATAATTAAGAAAATCATTCTCACATTAAAACAATTTCTTATAGAAAGAAGTAAAAACAGTTTCTTACTGAGGCTTCACCAAAAGTCACCCCCTTCTTCCAATTCAGGCCAGTCTCCTTTAAGAATCTTTTAAAAATGGTAAGATTTAGAAAAAAATTTAAAACTTTAAAACAGAGGAAGTTAACCAAAGAAAATCTACCATTCTCCACATTCAGGTTAAATATTAACACTACCACCAGCCTAAAGAATTAGTAGATAGCATAGAGGTTGCAGAAAGCTTTGGCTGAGATGAATGATCTGTGGCCATTTTGTACTATTACTCTGATTAGAACCTCTATGACACAGGAAGGCTGAAATTGTGCTCAAACACATATAGATATCTACTGAAATGCCAGTGTTTGTCCTCAGCTGACCAACAGCCATGGTCTGAACCTTCTGACAGTGCACAGAACTGCTTTGGGATGCTAACTTTCTTCAGCTCAGGATCACAGGTGGCCAAAGCCTGACTTACCATAACTTGGCTTAACATATGTTTGCTACATTTACTCAGTTTCAGTACCATTCTTAAAATGTATCTTTTGTCATATATGTATTAATAAGCAGCAATGTAATACTGAACCTGGAGTTTTATATTATGTAAGAAAACAACAAAACAAAACTTCTTACATAGAGGGCTTTCATAGTCCTTCCAAAACACTATAAAAAGAAACCTGGATTCTACGTTACGTGACAGCCATGCAACATTCCAATCCTAAATAAGTGTATCTCCAATTCTGCAACAAGCAGTCTGCAAGATTCATCTGCCATGTCAGTAATTCAGATTGACACAAAATGCCAGTGATGCTATTTGTTAGGGCTACTGGTTTGCTAGTTTGAAAAGTACAGTAATATATTTACTTGAAACTGATTACTGTAGAACAAGAAGAATCTACTGTGAAACTCACTTCTGCTTACCATTTTATTCTGGGCTTAAGGTGGCATTAAATTGCAGTTCTCTCATTCCAACCCATACCAAAATCAAACATAGTTTCTGAAAACCATCACCTGCCTGAATTTGAAGTCAAAGTTTCAGAAAAAAAGAGTCAGATGAAAAAATTGCAGAGGTGGAAAATATACAAAAGAACTATGAGTATAAAGGTAAATAAGTTATGCAGCATCCACAAGAACAATACACTTACAGCTGTAAATAAGATGAACATTAACATGAATTAGCCCAGGCTTGTTGCTTTGTTTCCCCAGTAAGTTAGCGACGGCTTCATTCAGCCATGAAACCCATCACTGAATAGTCTCATTCCTTTTAACAGAATTACTAACATAAGTGAGATATTGCAGAAAGGTAACAATGTTATAGGGAACATTCTTTAATTGCTAGAAATATTTTACTATTTTTTATTTTAAAATAAACATTCTACCTTTATAACAAGAATTATACGTAACACATAAAAGTGCAATTTCCATTTTAAGAGTAATTAGGTGGGCACTAAGAAGAATGATAAGTTGCAAAATCCAAATATTTTTTTTAATCTTTCTTCCTCCTCAAGTGAAAATATTTTATCTAGCTTTTCTGTTTTCTTCTCCCAAAATAATCAGTTTCATAACGAAAACCCAGTGCCAAGCACTAAGAAAACAGAAATCAGAATAATTCTTTTTCAAGCTTTTAGAGTGGTAATGTATCACAACAATATACTGAAGTTTATTAAATACCTATACAGAGACTTTCTTCAGCAAACACTACTCTTACAGAGATGCGTATGCTAGCTGATGAGGGGATGAAAAGACAAGAAAGCAGGAGGTACTGCTCTCACTAAAGCAACCCTTCAGTTGAACGGCTTTCATGATGTAACTATACAGCTTCACCACACAGTATGTAATAAAAGGCAACTTAAAAAAATGTAGAGAAATGAAAACAAGTTTTGACATATCAAAATGATTTAGCAGAGGGTTGTTAGAGTTAGGGTACTATGGTTAGGCTGCGGTTGGACTTGATGACCCTTGAGGTCCCTTCCAACCTGAGTAATTCTATGACTAAGAAAAATATTTAATTCATTTTTAAGAGGATAGTTTAACAAACGCTTTAAAACTATGTTTATAAACAATTAATAATGTTCTTTTAAAATGGCATGATATGAAAATTGTTTTTTTTTTTGTTTTTTTTAATTTGGAAGTCCATGCCCTACTATGCAGGTATTAAGGCCTTGTTCCGTTGTTCATACCTCAGTCCTCATAAGACAGTGAGTTCCCAACAGAAGATATAAACACATCTGTGGGCAGTATCTGCGTACCCTTATTTAACTTTCTACTTAACTGATATTGCATTTTGTCATTGTATGAAGACTTCATTGCTTTCCTACAGTAAATGCACTAGAGTAGACATTATCTAACAGGATGTGCACACAGAGCAAACCGCAGCAACAGGGCAAAAAACCCCTGGAGAGAAGCAGCAAGAAAGGCCAAAGGTGTTTCTACAAAACTATTTCCCTGTCTGTACTAAAACAGTCCCCACAGAAAGCAAGTACAGAATTTTTTAGTACTTAATCTTTGTTGCTCTATTTTTTTCCATTTTATTCTTGCCTCATCCTTCTAACCTATTTTCACTGTATTTGTTGGTCTCATCCATTTGGTTTGTTATGCTTATAGACTGCCTTCTTAATTTCTTGTTTTCATAGTATCAAGCACTGAAGGGGTCTCCCAAGGACTACTGGACCTTATATCACAAATGATCATTAATTAACCTATTATGGAAAAAAAAGATAAATCTAATATGCATCAGCAGAAGAGTTACCTTCCTAACTTAAGGACTTAAACCCTTACCCCGCACACTGCTGTAAGATTCCAAGAATATACCCAGGGCTTAATCAGTCTGAGCAAGGATAGAGCCTTTCAGCTCCTTGCTGATGCGCAGCCACAAGCTACTACATCAAGATTAACTGAGTGCTTTGAAACACACCAGAATCCCTTTTAATTGGCACACCATCATTTAATTAATATGACATCTAAATATAAGACGACATATAAAAATTAAGATGTTAATATAATATTAACATCTAAATAAAAGAAAAACATTTCCAAAGTCCCCTAGGCTTATAGGCGAAACACTGGAATTTAAACATATGATACTCTACTTGTCCACTTGTGTCCGCAGCCTGCTGGAAATGTGTAGCAAGAGATGTCTCATCTTGGAAAACTTCGTTGCACTCCAAACACTTTAGGCCATGTCTACAGAGTTTTGATGGATCTTCATCTAGTGGCATGGCTGGAACGATGGGTGTACTTGCTGGGGCTGATATGACTATTGCTGTTATGCCAGACTGTATCTTAGTTACAGTGTGCGCACCAACTCCCACTGGGCTTTGAAGCATAGATGTAGCAGTATCGCTTGAAGGAGATGCTATCATTTGATCCGCTGGGACTGGTTTTAAAATCAGGTGCGAACACTGCATTACAACTCCTTTTTCCTTGTGCCCACGAGCATGGGAAAGAAGGCTGCATTTGTTGTAGAAAACTAAGTTCTTCGTACAATGATTACAAGTCACTTCAATTCGCATGCTCCTCCTATCATAATGCTGGGTCAGACTCTTTTCAAGAGCAAAGGAGTCGCCACACTCCAAACACTTGTAACCACGTGTCGGTAACATTATTCCAGCACTGGCAGGGGGACTAAGGTTGGGGATATAAACTGGGACAGGGTTGACACTACTCAGTACCTTATTAAATGCTTCCACTACAGAACTCTGTAGAGATGACACCACCTGGACTCGAGACACCTTTTTAGAAGGCTGTGAGGCTGCTACAGAAATTATTGCCTGCTTTATTTGTTGCTGGGGTTTTGTTAGCACTTGTCGGAGTTCAGATGTGGTTTGAGCACCTTGAGGCAAAAGATTAAGATTGGCAAGATGGACTGTCTTTGGCACAAGTTTAGCGCTGGCAAGACTTGATGCTGGCACCACAACAGTCTGCTGCTGTATCGCACTGGCAGCTTTTATAATGGCGCTACTGGCACCCTGCACAGAAGCAGCAGATAGTACAGTGGCTTTCACTGTAGTATTGTTAGCAAGCTTCAAATTAATAACTTGTGAACCTGCTGTTTTAACTGCTGAAACTGGGAGAAAGGCAGTAGCCACAGGTTTGATAGTGACCTGCTTTGGTGTGAGTTCTGCAGATGCAACTGCATTGGTAATGACTGCAGACTGGAGAGGAGCTCTAGGAGGAGAGGAAAGAACAGCAGTAGAAGTTGGTGAGGACAGGAGGGATGTCACGGAAGTTACCATAGAAGCAGTCTGTTCTGTTTTTTTACTATAGTCCAAATCAACTTCCGGCAACACTCTAGTAACAGTTCTCTTGATCTGCCCAGAGGAAGTCTTGATAGTTTTTATGCGAACTTTAGGAATTGCTGGTGTGGACCCTGCAGGAGAAGATGGAGATCCCTTGCTACTGTTTTCACTTGATACACTTCTGGGACTATCAGGTAGTTTAATAGATGGCTTTTTAGCACCATCAATAAGACTCTGAGATTCAGGTGGTGATTTTTCAATAGCTAGGGGACTTTCACTCATATGTTTTGGTAATGGAGAAGAGTCTCCTGCCATAGACTGTAAATCTTTGCTGGTATCTGTAGCTGCCTTTTTAGCACTCAGTGCTGCAATCGCAGCAATGCACGAAGAAAGCTTTGCTGATGACTTTGTTTTGGACTGTGAAACGCTGGCAAGATTTGTTTCACTTTTTTCAGTACACAGTTTTCCATCAAGTACCCTGTTTTCAAGAAGCTTTTCAGAACTGTCTTTTAGCAATTTGTTCTCTGCCTTGTGAGCTTTGAAAGGCTCATAGACATGTAAAGTCACAGAGTTTGTCTCTCGTTTAGCAACTTTACTTTTATCTATACTACTTGAAACTGAGATACCAGATTTAATCAAATTCTCTTCCCTAAGTGTCTTTAGTTTGTCATATTCCTGCTGATATACAGAATCTGTCAAGATATTTGCTCTGAAGTTTGCACACATCTCTTCTTTATCTGGAGGATCATCTACCTCAATTTTTTCATCATCATCAAATTCTTCAGCACTTGAAATTGGACTAAACTGGTTGAAAGCCGAATCCTTTAGTGCAGTCTCAGAAGCTGACCCATCATCTTTAAATGACTTGCTTTCATCTTTACTGTAACTATCAAGAGTTGAGGATATTAGAAAGCCATTATGCAAGCCATTGCCTGTGGAATGGTGGCCATCCTTGTCTACGCTTTCTGAAGAATCAATAGTACGTACATTTTTCACAATGACACTAACACCAACATCGGATGATGATAGTGTATGAGAATCTTCATCTGTTTGCACAGTTTGTTTTATATGGCTTTCATGGTCATCATGTCCAGATTCAATAGCTGCTTTTGGGTCAACCACATCTGGTATGTCAAAGGCTGCAAGAAGATCATCAAAATCTGGGGTCTTCATATCCCCCATGGTCACGTATTTGATTGCAGGCAAGTCTGTAAAACAAGCAGAAAGTCCTCATCTCAGTATTTTAAGCTCTAACAGCTCACATACACAAATAAGCACACGCTCACATATGCAATGCAAAAAGGTTATTTCACTTCTGAAGTGGTATTTTCAGAAATTAAACATTACAAATAGTATCCCCGTGTAGGCATACAATGTACAGTTAAATTATAATGCCAAGAGTTACAGTAATCCATCAAGTTCATAGACTGTAACCTAGTAGTTTTATTCTAGGAACAAACTTTCTCTTCAAGTGACTTTCTTCCTGTCTACTCTCTGCTACCCTCTCCCACCCATACTACAACTACAGCAAAATATCTAGACTGTCAGAAAAATAACGAGATATTTGTATATCCTAAGTCTAGATTTTCCTTGGTATTTGTACTATCAAGCTGATGAGCCTTCTTGAAAATAACAAAAAAAAAAATCATTTCTACTAATAGTAGAAGACTGCTGTATTGTTTTCTGTAAATTAAACTGCTTAACACAAATTATTGAATATTTGTCTCCTAATGTCCACAATGCATTTTTTCAGCACCTCCAACAAAGGATCAGCTATCACTACACCACTCCTATCAGGTGGATCACCTAATTTAAAGATCTTACATTCTACAACCTCCAATGCATTTTTTTCCCAGTCATTCACCATTTTCACCAGCACGTGTTTCCTACTGCACAATCTGAACTTCTTTTGATGCAATCTGAACAAACTACATGCAGTTCTATTCACGTATCCTCTTCACAACAGCATTTTATTCTAAGACCATTATCACCCTTCAGTTTTCTTTTTAGAGTAAACAACACCAGATCTTTACTTTTATTTCTTCCCCTCACAGAAGAATTTCCAGATCCCATTCTTTATGTACACCACTGACCTCTATTACTGGCTTTTTTCTTCCTACTCCAATACCCAGTAGATAACTCAAAACTGAAACCTTATAAATGCCATGTAAAGAGGAAAAATAATACTTTTTAGCATACTTTCAGATTATAAATTTCACTATATTTACCTTTTTCCACACATTTCAAGAATTGCAAAGTTGTGCAAAATGAATCTCTTGTAGAGGTCTAAAAAAAAAATCAGTTACAGAAAGCACAGATAATTTCCCATTTTTCTTTCATAACCGTGCACAGGTATAGTCTGTATTGTTGACAGAACTGTCTTTAATATGCTTTTATTGTTCAGTACTCACCATGCAAAATTCAGTATTCAATATGAAAAGGTATTTAACCAAATTAGTGTTACTGTTGGAAAGCACCCAGTTAGGGAGCATATTATCTTCCCTCCTGCCTTTGTATCAGCACTGAAAGACAGAAAAGCTATCTATATAGTTGTCATGGTTTTGTGATTTTTGGTTTTCGGTATTCCACATCATAACATCATGTGGGGCAGTGGGAGTTTAACTGTTAATGCTCAAACTCTGGGTACCTACCTGGAAGAGAACTACATTCCCCAGGGGACTTTGCAGTCACAGAGAGTCTCGAGATATAACTCCTGACAAGGTCACCCGATGCACTCTTCTTGGCCTGCTTTTCATCGGCTCTCCTCCCTTTTCTCCCTGCTGCTCAACTGGACTACGCATCTCACCTCAGCGTTGTGGTAAGGCCTATCCACCTTTCGGACATTCTCTCTCTCATTATATCTGATTTATTAGCTTCAATTTTAATTATATTGTATTATAGTGTGTTATCTTGCATTCCAATACTATATTTAGTAAATTAGTTTGTTTCTCCTCAGATTGTTGCTGCTGTTTTTAATTATTTTGGGGTCCCCTGTTCCCTTTTTCCGGAGGTGCGGATCTGCGGATCCCTCTGCCCCGCTAGTCACGGAACCAGGCCAAACCAGCCCATAAACCATTGACAATAGTTTAGTGTGTTATATCCAGTATCCAGCATAGGCCATTAAAGAACTACTGCGATTAAACCGCAGCAGTGCCTTTGAGTTCCTTAAGTTAAATCAAATAAGTGAGAAGCTATTACAATATATCCCATGGCAAATGGTCTGTTGAAACCCACTTGCCAACAGAGATCACAGAATTACAAGGGTTGAAAGGGACCTCAAGAGATCGTTGAGTCCTACCCCTGCTCCTACAACTTCAACACCTCACTTTCTCCTCATTTATCTTGAAATATTTTGTAGATATAAACTACTCATAGGTTGTTAAATTCAGCTGTAACAACACCAAGTGTTACAGTTGGAAAAAACATCACGGTGAAATAGAAAGAAACAAACAGAGAAGGAATACTCACCTCTATTTGAAGATTGAGGCTCATGATAGACTCATGATAAAAGACTCCACAAAAAAGGAATATCCAGAAAAAGATCTTTCTCCTGTGCTAGCCAGCCCATAAATGGGGGGGTCTAAGAGAGGTAGATCCAGGCTCCACCCCTTCCAGTCACACAGATGAATTGTCTTCACCTGTGCTCCCACAGCTGACCCAGTCCTTGCCTCAGGTGATCAATCAGTGGTTCAGACCATGACCCATACACCAAGAAACGCTAGTCAGAATGCAGATTCAATGGTGTGAGAATCCTTCTTTGTTTTTTGGCTCAAAGCTTGCTTCCTGAGGTATTTTTTGTGATAAGACTCTGATTGATTTATTGAGGAGGCAAGTGATGGGTGCTACCGTGTGACAATTAACATCACTTTGTGGACATTTGAAAGCACCTTCATCCAGATCTGCTTGCCTCCAGAAGAGAGTGCTCAGGAGTGTTTACTGGTGGAAGAACTGGCCTGTGACTAAATAGCTCTAACTTGGTATGGGAAAATTGGGGAATGATACCATTGTGTCATGTGAAAAACAGGATACAGATGGGTATCCCTGCTCCCTCTTATCTGCTGGCATGGCCTGGAAGATGGGAACAAAGGAGTTTCTGCTGAGATCCCAGAGCCAGAAGCTGCCACTCCAAGGAGAGCTGACTCGACCACTTTGGACTTATTTATAAGTTGGAAAAGTGGCCATCATTGCTGTGGTCACTGTTGTCAACAGAACAACAATGCCCGACGACCCACCACTACTGAAGATCAATGACTGAACTACGAACCATGCTGGATCTATGGTGGTGACTATCTCCCTCTTGCTTCCTATAAAGGCTCCTTGTTGCTTCTTTCCTATCTTTTCTATCGCCCTCCTTCCCTTCCCCATTACCCTAATTCATAATACTGTCTGTCCTCCCATTCCCCATCTCCCTGATTAAGATTTATAATAAACTGGTTGGACCAACATTTGAACTGTTGTTTCTTAATCTCACGCCGGGTATACAGATATCAAAGAACCTCCTCTCCCTCCTATAAATTGGAGCGAGACATATGATTAAGTATGTATTTTTACGCTTATCGTTCTCAAGATAGATAGTACTCTAAATGCTCTACAGAAAGATTCAGTTTATTCAACAGGCATAATCTCTCAATTTGAGAAAAATCTGTAGAACTTACCTACGCATCAACACTGGCCAACTGGAAGTCATTATGGACTCTGAGAAAGGCAACCAAGGAAAATTTGTCAAGAAACAGACAAGAATACTGGAATACACACTGACAAGTGATTTGATTCATTCAAATAACTATAGCACAGTTTTGAAAATTGTTTACATTGTCCACTTAATGGTTATGCTTCTTTGTCTAACTTATTAACTCCTTTTAATTACACCAAGTTCTGCAGAGCTGAACTCACCATTTGACTTTTAGAAAATAAGACTATACCATTGAAATTAATGAATTCATGTATGGGAACTGCTGAGTCAGGGCCTGAACCTCTGATTAGTCACCTGAGGCGAGCAATGAGTCAGCCTTGGGAGCACAGGTGAAAGCAATTCACCTGTGCTGCAGGAAGGGGTGGAGCCTGGCTCCACCTCTCCTAGACCCATTTAAGAGCTGACTACCAGTGGGGAAGGATCTTTATCTTTCTTTGGAAGATCCACTTCACTGGAGTTTCCTGAGCAAGCCCACAACAGGGGTAAGCCTCCTATTTATTCTCTTTGTCTTGCTGTGCCTAACTCTCTTGCTTATCTCATTATTATAACATCTTAATATTATTTGATTATATAATATTCCTTTATATAATTATTGTTGACTATACACTCGGCGAGCCAGGCAGGCAAACAAAATATACTATAACTTACACGATGTCCTTTCTTTGGAATTTCTGTAAATGCTTCAAGGGGGAGAACACTACCCCCCGAGATAAAATAATTCCAGGACAGATCCCAGGATTTGCAAGATCCCCTTATTATGAATTTTCAACTATCGTTGAAAAATGGGGTCCTCTACGTGTTGTGGGAAATGTTTCCCCCTATCGCCTAGCAGATTACTTTCAGGGACTAGGCAAAGATATATTAGTTACAAGAGAAAGACAATTAGCTGTTTCTACAGTGGTATGGCCACTATGAAATGCTTTAAACAATGCTGAAATAAGGAATAATACATTAGTGAACGAAAATGAACTTTTAAAAGATCGTATTGAAAAGTTAGGACAGGAACTTGGCATATTAACAGGGAAACGAAAAAGGTACAGGACAGACCGGCAGGGGTACTGCCTGATCAGTGGCCCCCCGCTCAAACCCACTTGCACGTAACAGCCAGACTGTAAACGGCAACAGAATTGATGGACTTAGTCCAACGATTCTGGCAGAAACCTAGAGAAAGTGTGCTAGCTTGGTTATTAAGACTATGGGATTCTGGGGCAGAAAGTGTTCTGGTGAATGGCCCGGAAATAGCCAAGTTGGCCACAATGACCATCCATCCTGCTCTTAGACAAAGATTATATGCAGGTAATCAATGTAATGATGAAAACCATTCTATAATAGAATGGTTAATGGCGGCCTGCCGTATGGTATGGCCCAATAAATCTGATATTCCTTTACATACAGGGATGTGGTCCTCCATGGAGGACCTTCAAAATTACATCCGTGAGCTAGGTGTAAGGGAAGCGATTTATGAAGACACCTTTGATGGCCCTGATCTGGTAAAATACTCAGCGGGGATGAGAGACCTAATTTTACTGCAAGCCCCCTCCCATCTGTATGGTACTCTGGTCTCTATATTAAAATCCCCTAGTGGCCTCAGAAGCAGTTGTCCAGTAGGCTGCACAGTTAGTGGCTGACCTAGGAGAAACAGAACGCCTGCATTAGGACACTAGAAGAAGCTGAGGTCTTGCCGGTGACTAAAACCAAAATGCTGGCTACTCGAGCTCCTCAATTGGGACCCATAAGGGTCTCCCGAAAACAAATGTTTAATGATTTAATTCAGGCTGGGGTCCAATTTGCTAAGATTGATGGCCAGCCCAACCATATCCTTCTCCAACTGTGGAAACAATTAAAGGACAACCAAAAATTTCAGACCTAGCCTAAAAAACCAAGGGTAAGGGTTATAAATGAAAGAACGCCAACAATGACATGGAACTTAGAGGGTTTCATTGTTCCTAATAGGAAAAAAAAAAAAGGGGCCTCAGGTGTCTCGGGCTACAATGCCTGAGCCACTGGAAGCAAAAGAATTCGACATAGCTCAATTCATGGCGTGACGAGGGATGTTAGTCCCTCAATCAATTATCAATTAACATCAATTATCTACGGAGATCCAACCAAATTTGAGGGAGACAGAGCGATGATTGGTGGCTTTAGGGGACAGACTATTCCTGTCACCCAAACATGGTTAAAACTGGGGGTTGGGCGTCTCCCACCCCGGGAGTATAAGGTATCTATTGTCCCAGTCCAGGAGTACATCTTGGGCATAGATATTCTATGGGGTCTGGCTCTCCCGACAACTGTGGGAGAGTTCAGACTTGGACAGAGATGGATCAGTATCCGGGCAGTGCAGGCAATACTAAGAGGCTATGCGAAACATGGGCCTATTTGCCTGCCGAAACCGCGCCGGATTACTAATGTAAGACAGTACAGACTCACAGGAGGACCAGATGAAATATCGAGAATGGTGCAGGAATTAGAACAAGTGGGCATTATGAGACCTGCACACAGCCCATATAATTCCCCCATATGGCCAGTGCGGAAGTCGGATGGCACGTGGAGAATGACAGTGGATTACAGAGAATTAAATAAGGTCACGCCAGCTATTCATGCGGCCGTACCCAATATTGTCTCCCTAATGGATACGTTGAGTAGGGAGATAAAAACCTATCGTTGTGTCCTAGATTTAGCAAATGAGTTCTTCAGTATCCCAATTGCTGAGGAATCGCAAGATCAGTTTGCGTTTATGTGGGGAGGCAGGCAGTGGACCTTTCAGGTGCTGCCACAGGGGTACGTGCATTCACCAACGTATTGTCACAATCTAGTGGCGCGTGACCTGGCTGATTGGAAAAAACCTGATGATGTTGACCTGTATCATTATATTGATGATCTCCTGCTGACATCCGACTCACTGGAGGCAGTAGGGCAGG
>QGNR01000264.1:108588-138010 GCA_003435085.1 Syrmaticus mikado
TAAAAAAAAAAAAAAAAAAAAAAAAAATTCCATCAGAGGGTTGCCATTAAAATTATCAGTTTTATTGATAATGATTTTCAAGTGCACTTAACGATGAAGATCTTCAGAATTCAACAGAGAAACAGTCCACAATGTGTGTAACCAAGGATACATTCCTCAGACTTGATAAACAAGAAATAACCTGCAAGACCCCCACCTCCTCAAATATCTTTGAATACTCATTTTTTTTCATTTTTAGTTTCTAAGTAACAGAGAAACATAATTCACTTCAAAACATTGGACTGGCAATTTGAAGCATATACTATGAAATACACTGGACAGATGATACCATAAATTAAGCACCCCTAATTTTGAGGGTATTTATAATGAGGAGTCAACTCTTAGATGTGTTGACTCTGTCCAAAGTACCATTTCATTTTTAGATTATGGTCTACTTTATAAAATTAAAAACAAACAAAAAAGTTATCTAAAAATTTATCCATTACTTTCTTGATTATTCATTGATATAAGCAAATATGGCCAATATGAATTACATAGCCAGAGAGCCACAGCGCAGTGAGGAACAGCGCTTCTGGGTTCAGTTTTTTGATGGTGGGTGACTGGACTTCTGGTGAGACCACCAGTGAGTCTGAAGACATAAAGATAATGGGCTCTGGGACAAGTAAGAATATCCTTACTTCATGGTTTCTGTCAATCTCTTTAGAGGAAAACCCACGCCTATGTGTGCATCAGTATCTTACTGAAATGAAAGGTCTAAATTAAATTCTAGAGGAGAAAAAAGATGATTTTATTTCTCTGTTCAAAGCATGTGTAGTGACTGCATAAATTTTTCTTTCTTTGGAAATGTATCTCCTGAATAAGAACTTCTATGAGCAGCATGAAGAACACGGCCCAGTTGTCAGCCAAAGGAAGGTAACTCTTCACTCTGTATTGTCTGTTAGCCTTTTCACTCCAGTTCATCTGACAACACATTCCAGTGAAGCATTCACTCGGGTAATTATGTCAAAACAAGAACCCATCTGTGAGAACTCCCTACTGTCAGTGAGACAGTAAGCAAGCAGGATAGGAATGTGATGAGAAATAGTTACATTCCTGTAAGCCTTTTGGGCATTCATATCCTGGCTGTTAAGATAGAAAACCCAAGGATGCACTCAAAGGTTTTAAAAGGCATATTCCAGAAAGAGGAGTGCATCTGGGAGCTTCTACTCTACTACTACAGATTAAAGAGACCATTTTGAAGTACAGCTTTCTTACAGCTATGCTTTGCATAGATGTGAAGAAGGCTCAAATACATGATGACACAAATAGCAACTGGAGAAACATCAGAGCTTAGAAGCAAATAGCTGCTTCTAAAGGATTACAGGCAGTTTTGCTTTACTACAAGGAATTTTTGTCAAGTCCTCTATCTGAGCTGGTTCCAGGTTAGAGCCATGAGGCAGACCAAACCGGCCTACCTTTCCCCTCTGCCAAAGGGGAAAAATACACACAGAAGAAAACATTTGTTCTCACTTTCTAAATATGATCTATCTTATAGCTTGGGCTTTAGGACAGCTGCAGATGGGGCAAATTATTCTCCACAAGGAAGGCCAAGCTGCCTATAAATTGCTGCTGAAATTAAAAGGTACTTTTTGGTATAAACAGTCAGACAAGCTGAACTAGCATGAAAATACATATTTTTTATTTCTCTAGCATTATGTCAAGAAATTTCATCACATGGAGAAGACTTCAGTGATTCAATAAGAATTACAATAATATCTCCTAAGCTTAGGTACATATCAGCCTGACACACAGACTATAAGCAGCTCATTAGTTATTCAACATATATTAGCAATGATGATGGACCAATACTTTCTATTATTTACTCTAAAAGCTCTCTAAGGAGAGACAAAAGCAATATGCTAGTTCAACCACCAAAAATGTCCAGAAATGAGAACCACATCTCAAATCATTTATTAGCCTCAATTCCAATTAAATTATATTATATTGTGTTATCTTGCATTCCGAGATCATATTTAGTAAATTAACTTTTATCCTCAGATCATTGCCACTGTTATGCTTTTAGGCCCAGCTCCCATCTCCCTACCCTTCCCCCTTTCCCTTTTTGGGCTGGAGGGCCTGTGGGCCTGCTGTTCCCCTGTCATCCTGTGTCTATCTAGATCTATTGAGACACTGTACCCCGGACAGGACAAATTATTGAAATAACTACTGGACCTGTTCCTCTAACTCACGTGGGAGTCATTCGAACGTCTACTGTGGTTCAACCCTCCTTCACAGCTAGACGGACCCCCATCCTTCCCCCTACAGAGGGATCTGGACAGGTTGGATCAATGGGACGAAGCCAATGGGATGAAGTTCAGTGAGACTAAGTGCCAGGTCCTACACTTTGGCCACAACAACCCCATTTAATGCTACAGGCTTGGGGCAGAGTGGCTGGAAGACTGTGTGGAAGAAATGGACCTGGGAGTGTTGGTCAACGCTCAGTTAAACGTGAGCCAACAGTGTGCCCAGGTAGCCAAGAAGACATTTTAGCTTGTATCAGAAATAGTGTTGCCAGCAGGAACAGGGAAGTGATCATCCCTCTGTACTCAGCTCTGGTGAGGCTGCACCTCAAGTACTGTGTTCAGTTTCGGGCCCCTCACTACAAGAAAGACATTGAGGCCCTGCAGTGTGTTCAGAGAAGGGCAACAAATCTAGTGAGGAGTCTGGAGCACAAGTCTTATGAGGAACGGCTAAGGAAACTGGGATTGTTTAATCTGGAGAGGAGGAGGCTCAAGGGAGACCTTATCACTCTCTACAACTCCCTGAAAGGAGGTTGTGGCAAGGTGGGAGTCAGCTTCTTCTCCTATGTAACTAGTGATAGGACTAGAGGGAATGGCCTCAAGTGGCACCAGAGGAGCTTCAGGTTGGATATTAGGAAGAATTTCTTCTCCATAAGACTGTTCAGGCACTGAAACGGGCTGCCCAGGGAGGTGGTTGAGTCTCTGTTCCTGGAGTGTCCAAGCAGCCAGGGATCAGGTTAGGAAAGCTAAAGCCTAGATAGAATTAAATCTAGCCAGGGACATAAAGGGGAACAAGAATTTCTACAAGTATATCAGAGATAAAAGGAAGGCTAGGGAAGACGTGGGCCCTCTCTGGAAGGAAACTGGAGAATTGGTCACAAAGGATGCAGAGAAGGTTGAGGTGCTCAATGACTTCTTCACCGCAGTCTTCACCAGCAAGGGCTCTAGCCACACTACCCAAGCTGCGGGGAAAAAAGAAAAGAACTTGGAGAAGGTAGATCTACCTGTTGTAAGTGAAGATCAGGTAGAAGATGATCTAAAGAACCTAAAGTTCTAAAAATCTAAAGTTGCACAAGTCCATGAGACCCAATGAGATCCACCCACAGGTTCTGAGAGAACTGGTAGATCAAGTTGCCAAGCCACTATCCATCGTATTTGAAAGGTCATGGCAAGCTGGTGAAGCTCCCACTAACTGGAAAAGGAGAACCATAACCCCCATTTTCAAGAAGGGGAAAAAAAGAAGATCCAGGGAACTACAGGCCAGTCAGTCTCACCTCTGTGCCTGGCAAGATCATGGAGCAGATCCTCCTGAAGGACCTACTAAGGCACATGGAAAATAAAGACAAGGTGATTGGTGGTAACCAACGCAGCTTCACCAAGAGCAAGTCATGCCTGACAAACTTGGTGGCCTTTTACAGCATCAGTGGATAAAGGAAGACCAACTGATGTCATCTACCTGGACTTGTGCAAAGCATTTTACACTGTCCCATGACATATCTGGTCACCAAATTAGATAAACATGGGTTTGATGAACTACTCGCTAGATAAGGAATTAGCTGGATGGTCACACTGAGAGAGTTGCAATCAACAGCTCAATGTCCATGTGGAGACCAGTGATGAATGGCGTTCCATGTGAACTGGTACTGGCACTACTACTGTTTAACATCTTTGTAGGCAACATGGACAGTGGGATCGAGTGCACCCTCAGCAAGTTTGCAGTTGACAACAAGCTGAGTGGTGCAGTTGACAAGCTAGAGGGAAGGGATGCCATCCAGAGAGACCTGGACACACTTGAGAGGTGAGCCCATGCCAATCTCGTGAAATTCAACAAGGACAAGTGCAAAGTCCTGCATCTGGGCTGGAGCAATCCCAAGCACAGATACAGGTTGGGTGGAGAATGGCTTGAGAGCAGCTCCAAGGAGAAGGATTTGGGGGTGTCTGTTGATGAGAAACTCAACATGAACCAGCAATATGCACTTGCAGCCCAGAAGGCCAACCATATTCTGGGCTGCATCAAGAGAAGTGTGACCAGCAGGTCAAGGGAGGTGATTCTGCCCCTCTACTCTGCTCTCATGAGACCCCACCTGGAGTACTGTGTCCAGTTCTGGGGCCCCCAACACAAGAAGGACATGGAACTGTTGAAGCAGGGTCTAGAGGAGGGCCACAATGATGATCAGAGGGCTGGAGCACCTCCCCTATGGGGACAGGTTGAGAGAGCTGGGACTCTTCAGCCTGGAGAAGAGAAGGCTCCAGGGAGACCTTATAGGGGCCTTCCAGTACCAGAAGAGGCCTACAGGAAAGCTGGGGAGGGACTTTTTATAAGGGCATGTAGTGATAGAATGAGGGGAAGTGGTTTTAAACTGAAAGAAGGTAGATTTAGACTAGATATCAGGAATAAATTCTTTACTGTGAGGGTGGTGAGACACTGGAACAGGTCCCCTCCCTGGAGGCATTCAAGGCCAGGCTGGATGGGGCTTTGAGCAACCTAGTCTAGAGGGAGGTGACCCTGTCTATAGCAGGGGTGTTGGAACAAGATGATCTTAAAGGCCCCATCCAACCCAAACCTTTCTATGATTCCGTGATATTCACTTGCCTTACAGTTAGAATATCTAAATGCATGCTTAGAGTGCTCCATCAAATGAAAACAAATTATGGAAGCTTATTGAGACATTGCCCATAAACTGTTGATACAGGCACAATCCCAGCTCACACCACCATTGGGTAGAACATTTTAGAACTGGGACAGGGTTACACAACACCCAGCTATTAGTTGTGATTTATAAGTCTGACACTGCATACTTCACAATAAACTGCTCTGTCCTTATTAAATGCAACCATTCAAGCATGTGTCTCCACTGGTCAAAGACAACTTCACTACAGTATAATTCTTAAATGAAGTACTTTGGTTTTCAGGAGAAGTTATTTCTACCTACTTACACAAACATAGATTTTACCACACAAAGCCAAAAATATATAGAGACAAAAGCAGATATATAACATTTATAATGGCTGTCATTAGTCTTCTGAGACTAAAATTAGCTACATGCAGTCAGGTCCTAAACAAAACAAATGTAAAAAAAAAGTCCACATTCCCTCTGTTTTTATCCCTAAATCCACAAACAACTGCAGGTACATTGTTTCAAGCAGAGCCCAGAGCTGGCTATAGAAGTCTTGTTTAGCAGCAATGGAGCTAGTTCAGGCTTCTTGTATTTGTTACTCACAAACCTCAGACATAATCTGTAAATGTATACTGCGTAACAGGAGAAACTCATTCAATTTTTTTAAAAGGAAATTCTGAAATTTGAAAAGTATAAAAAAATGCTTCCACAACAGGCAGTACCAGTTCACATTTGACTTGGATATATTTTCATGCAAGCTCAATAATAAAGATGCTTTAAACAAACTTGGATGTCTTAAGGAGGAAAAAAACTAGAATATAAACCTTTCCCAACCGTTAATTCAAAATATCCGAAGTTTTGGGCCTTGTAGCTTCCTGAATTTCTCTTAAAAGTAAGGTGAATTAATGAAAAGTAGCTTAGCCCCCACACCATTCTTTTTGCGTGCTATTTTAAAATGGCTTAATTTTCACAGTACCACAGAATGATGGAATCACAGGAGTTGGAAGGGACCTCAAGAGATCGAGTTCAACCCCCCTGCTAAAGCAGGTTCCCTACAATAGGTCACACAGGTAGGTGTCCAGACAGGTCTTGAATATCTCCATAGAAGACGACTCCACAACCTCTCTGGGCAACCTGTTCCGGTGCTCCATCATCCTTACTGTAAATAAGTTCTTCTGCATGTTTGTATGGAACTTTCTATGTTCAAATTTTTGGCAACAGCTCCTTGTCCTATCACTATGCACTACTGAGAAGAGCCTGGCCTCATACATTTGCCTTCCACCTCACTTTAGATATTTATAAGCATTTATCAGATCCCCTCTCAGTCCTGTTTTCCCCAGTCTGAACACACCCAGTTTGCTCAACCTTTTCTCACAAGGGAGATGCTCCAGGCACTTAATAATCTTTGTGGCCCTCTGCTGGACTCCCTCTAGGAGATCCCTTTCTTTTTTGTACTGGGGAGCCCAGAACTGGACACAATACTCCAGGTGAGGCCTGACCAGGGCAGAGTAGAGGGGGAGGATCACCTCCCTCGACCTGCTGGCCACACTCCTTTTAATTCACTCCAGGATGTCATTGGCCTTCTTGGCCACCAGGGCACACTGCTGGCTCATGGTCAACCTGTTGTCCACCAAAACACCCAGGTCCTTCTCCGCAGAGCTCCTCTCCAGCAGGTCATCCTCCAACCTGTACTAATTCATGCAGTTATTCCTCCCCAGGTGCAGGACTCTACACTTGCTCTTGTTAAACCTCATCAGGTTCCTCCCTGTCCAACTCCCCAGTCTCTCCAGGTCTTGTTGAATGGTAGCATAGCCTTCTGGTGTCAGCCACTCCTCCCATCTTTGAATCATCAGGAAGCTTGCTGAGGGTGGACTCTATCCCTCCATACAGGTCATTGATAAAGATGTTGAACAAGACTAGCACCGACCTCTGGGGAACACCACTAGTTACAGCCCTCCAACCAGACTGTGCCACTGATGATAACCATCTGAGACTCTGTCAGTCAGCCAGTTCTCAACCCACCTCACCGTCCAGTCATTTATCCCACGCTTTCTAAGTTTCATAACAAGGATGTTGTGGGAGATAGTGTCAAACGCCTTCCTGAAGTCAAGGTACACAATATCCACCGCTCTCCCCCCATCTATCCAGCCAGCGATGACATCATAGAAGGCTACTAGGTTGGTCAAGCATGATTTCCCCTTGGTGAATCCACACTGACTACTCCTGATAACCTTCTTCTCTTCCCATTGCCTGGAGATGGCATCCAGAACAAGTTGTTCCATCACCTTTTCAGGGACAGAGGTGAAGCTGACTGGCCTGTAGTTTCCTGGATCTTCCCTCTTGCCTTTCTTGAAGACTGGATGTCATGGTTTTGTGATTTTTGGTTTTCGGTATTCCACATCATAACATCATGGTTATGCCCAGTGGGGCACTGGGAGTTTATCTGTTAATGCTCAAGCTCTGGGTACCTGCCTGGAAGAGAAGAAGAACTACATTCCCCAGGGGACTTTGCGGTCACAGAGAGTCTCGAGATATAACTCCTGGCAAGGTCACCTGATGCGCTNTTTTTTTTTTTTTTTTTTTTTTTTTTTTTTAAGTGGATAACAAGTCTTGCTGGATAACAGCATGAAGCTGCTCTAGTCAGCCTCGGTGAGAGCTCCAGGTCAGGCAGGGCCTGCCTGGGTAACACTAGCAATGGACAGGCCCATTAGAGTCCATGCATTTTTATTTTAAACATACAAACCCAGCAATCTGTGTGCATGTTTGTATTTTATCCCACATTCATATTTCCAAGAAGAATAAAAATAGTTGATTAATTTAAGAGACTTGGGACTTGATAAACCATTGTCCCTGTTCTAAAGATTAAATATCCAAGACAAGCCTCAGTGGAAGATGAGCTCATGACTGCGGAGACAGAGGACCAACTCTCAAATGTTAAGCAGCATTTTCTGCAGGGAAGATGGCCTTTGTGCAAAAGCACCTGATGAAGAACATTTACAAATATTCATAGTCTAAGAAAATAACAAACAAAAAAAACCCCACCAAGTCACCAAGAATATTGCAGACTCCAGCATCTATTCAGGTTTCTTATCTGACAACCTAAAAAAAATCCCTGTAAATTTTAAACTTCCTTTGTGAAAAATAAAAATTCATAGTACAGATCTTGTTCAAAAACCCAAATAAAAAAGATGCATTGATTTTTGTGACCATTCAAGTATTTTAAACTTTAAAGCACCTTACTATTCTGGTTGAGAGAAAAAAAATCCAAAAGGTGCTCTCATGTTACATTCATTTTATCTGGCCCTTGGAAAAGAACATGCATTAACAGCAGCAATAGGTACAATTCCTATCAAGCAAGATGAATTCACATTTGTAAAGTATATTTTTGCTACGGATATCTACAGTAAAATATAGAACCTC
This sequence comes from Syrmaticus mikado, assembly GCA_003435085.1. Classification (NCBI taxonomy): domain Eukaryota; kingdom Metazoa; phylum Chordata; class Aves; order Galliformes; family Phasianidae; genus Syrmaticus; species Syrmaticus mikado. The sequence continues at coordinate 116,906 of QGNR01000264.1, forward strand.
TGCATCCAAATTACAAAAAAGATGGAAACAAATCAACATAGTGATGTTAGGTATTTTGCTTCACTACACAAGTTACCTACTGCCCTATCGACTCTGAGAAAAAAATACATTGCAGCTGCATTAAAACCCACAGAAACACAATTTCAAGCAAAACATTAGCATGCTATTTTCACTTTCCTACAATTAATATCTAAGTACCTTATGTAATCTGCTGCAGTCCGAAATAAAAAGGTTCTCTTGTATTTGCCATGCTCTGATGCAGGAACTCTGCCTATCATCAGCCACCATAAAACTTACCCAAATCCCACAATCTTTCAGGGCTTTCAAGACACAGAGGGAAGGACCCTCATTTCACACTAGAACAGAATGTTTTCACCATTTTGCCTACATATTTATCTTGATTGCAGATTATCAAAGCAGCTAACACAGCCAAGACTGGTCAGATTTTTAAAAAAATCATACCAGATAAGATTCTAGAGTTGCTGATTTCCTGTTATAGGAAGTAACAGTTCTGGCAAAAGAATCCCCAAGGCAAAATGTTCAGTGTTCCAATGTGCAAGCTCTAACATCCTTTGTTCTTCCCTTTGCTATATTCGTTACTGCTTTCTTCTCCCTCCCTCTGAATCCTCCAGCTTTCTCTATAAGGTGCAAATACCAGATCACATCTAAGTACACATTTATTTTTCATATGAGAAAAAAAAAATCCTATCCATTATCCACTGCTTTGAGTTAAAAGTGGTCATCCCTCAGGAGCTGAAGCACTGCTCATCTGGTTTCCTAGTCTTATTCCATTACTGCACAAAATTATAATTCATGCAACTAATAATTCACTGGAGCTCCATCAGACCTCTGAAATGCATCTCTACTTGGCTGCTGCACAATTCTCCCTGGGTTACAGCAGTTTAAGAAACACCATCCTTATTTTGTATGTTTTTCTATGTAGGATATAAGTACAGGTTTAACACTGAAGACCTGAATTCAGAAACAAACTACCACGTGGTCCGCAATTTATGATTGCCACTCAGAGGCCTATCCTTTATCACTAGATTGTAAAAAAGCATACATCTGGATGTAAGATACTGAAATGAAAATACCGTATTTAGCACAGGTATCAGTACATCTTTACAAACAATACCTTTAATCCTATTAAACCTGGAAGTTAATATTTCTTCAATAATACACTGTTGTCTTATTCACTAATGTGCCAAGTATGTCATCAGGAACTAGATTTACTTTTCACACATGTACCTTCGCACTATTGTCACAGTCACACTCACACACCCATCTTACCTTTGTGAACCTTGACCTCTGAAATATTTTTTTTGCCAACACTCAGTTACTGCCACAGATGGATTATCTCTACAAATATGAAAGGGTTAAAGGCAGTCCCAATCAATAGGCCTACAAGGAGAAAAAAAGGAAAAACGAGTATGCCTTGCAGCATCTTTGCAATGCTTTATGCACAATTCCACAACAACACGGCTTCCTTTTGGCCTTTCAGAAAGGTGCAGACCCCCCCCAACATCTCCTAAAGAAGAAAACCACAAGACAGTGCCCTGTAAAAAAAACGGCATGCAAAGCAGCATTCTTCAGTTGCAAGCACAGCTACAATTACAAATCATTCAATCTATTTTATTTAGTTTCATTTTAAAATAGACTGCACAACCAGTGTCCCACCCTTGCAAAGCAAAAATATTTTAATAAGGGTCATAAATCTCAGCTGTTGCCCATTCCATAAGCATAAAAAGGCACAAAAAGCCCAAGTCATCTCAGCTACTGCAAATATGTACATTTATATACAGAACCCTTTAGGACTACATAGCCACATACCAGTGCTGTGTGTCTAAGTGTGCATTCACATATTGTTTGGGGATGGTATCTTTCTGCAAGCTCCTCTGCTTTTGGCTGCCATGGAGGGTGGAAGCTATCCTACTGTAGCAGCTCAGTGACTGCATTGTGTTCAAGAGCTGATCTGCCTCAAACCAGTTCCAGCCGGTTCTGGTCACCCTACATAAGAACTATGGCAACCCTTGCAGAGCTGCCAACACATCCTCAGGAAGCATGGAGCTCTGCTTGCCTCTGCCGGGCCGACTGAACCCCGACCCCATCCCACCACCNCCCCCCCCCCCCCCACTCCCCTCTTCTCCTCCCCCACTTACCTCCCACAACCTGGCTGAAAGCTGTTTGCGTGCCTGGCTGTAGCTAAGAGACAGCAATAAAAATCCTCACAGGATCTCTCTTACAGCATCAGGCAGGCTCGGCCACAGCACAGGGAGACAGCTGCTACCCAGGGCTGCTGCTCTGCTCCCCTGGCCCATGGGGAGCAGCATCACCTCTGCCCTCGTGCCCATGGCTGTGGGGCAACCATGCAGGGTCAGTTCATGCCTGCCCTCCCCTCTGCTCCCACATCTGGGGCTGCTCAGTGGCATTTTTCCTTCTCCGCACAGCATTAACTACAGAGATTACCCACGCATGCACCACCCTCCCCTCATGAAATCCATTTCCGTAGCAATGAGATGCCTGCAAAGCAGTGCCTTAGCCCCCTCCTAACAACTTTGAGCTGACTGCTGAGATGGTTTTTTTTTTGTTTGTTTGTTTTTCTTTTTGCTATTCAGTCTTCCTTGAGGCACTGAGCAGCACGCAGCACCCCACGCCCAATGGCCCCACAGCCGCAGGCAGCTGGGGCCCACCCCACCAAAATGGCTGCTGGTCCTGTCCCACTGCTGCATGCAGCCCTCAGGGTCAAGGCTAAGGCTCCCATGGTGCACCTGCCATGCCCAGAGCAGTGCTGCTGCTCACATCCCTGCCTGTCCTCCTGTGGGGCCAACGGCTGCTCTACATAGCACTGCTCACTCTGCTCAGCTGTGGCTACTCACCCTTGCACTCCACAACCCATAACTACCTTCACTATGTGCCAATCCCCATCTTGCTGCTGTCTTGTAGGATGGCTCTAGGCAAGGCTCTCTCCCTCTCCTCCCAGGATCTGCTAACTCGGTGGCACCGCCGAGCCCCTCTGCAGCTGCACCTGTCACTGTAAGCAGAAGTCGGGCACGACCCGCACTCCCTTCTCCATGGAGAGCGCTGAGGGCTGGCACCTTCCCCACATCCCTCATCTCCACCCCACTCTGGGGAACGCTGCCATATTCTTCTGCTGCCTTAGCCCCAGCTGCTCCACACAGACGGCCCCACGCGTGAACGGCACGGGAACCCCTCTCCTTTGCCCCCTCCTGGCCCGTTCGCTCCTCGGCGGCCCTACAGAGCCTCGGGCAGGGGAGCGGCCCCGCGGCGGCGGTAAAGGAGGAAGGGGGAGAAGCAGCCAACAGATGCCGCCGCCGCGCCACCCCTGAGCCCTGGCCCCGCTGTGCAGAGCAGGCCGCACTCCGCGGGGCCGGGAGGAGGCGACCCCCACCGCATGCAACCTCCACCCCCATGCACACACACCTGCTGCGGCTCGGGCCCGGCCGGGCTCAGGCGGGCATAGCTATGGTCCGCGCCGCCCCGGCCGCCCGCCCGCCGCGAGGCCTGGCCAGGAGACACCGGAGCATAATGGCAGCGGCTCTACAGGAGGCAGGGGGAGCCGTGGCTCGTACAGATGGGGGAAACGCTACGTGCGATTCCCTGTGGAGCAGCTCTGGGAGCGAGCCGGGGGCGGGGAGGGCTGCGCAGCCCCAGCGCTCCGAGGTCGACCGAGAGCGGGGCGGGCGGGAGGCGCCGGATGGGTTGCGGCCCTCCGCTGCAGACACGAGCTGCAGCGCAGCAGCCACGGAGCCCACCCCAGCCAGGAGTACCGCTTCGAGCCCTCGCATTAGGGTCGGGGCAGGCCCCGTCCCCGCCGTGTCTATGGGCAACGCCGGGCTCCACGCCTCGGGGCCCTGCACGTCTGCGGCCCCCACTGGAAGGTGCCCTGGGACGAGGAGCAGTAGCCGGCGGCCTTCCCCCCCCCCGCTCTTGGTCGCCTGAGGCCCCGCTCCCCGTTATGCCTTTCAGCACACAAAGGAGCAGGTAGTGCGTGCTGCTGCACGGCCCTCCTGCTCCACGCAACCCCGGAGCCAAGTGTAGGGCCGACGCAACGCAGGACCATGGCCTGCTCGAGCCAGCAGTGCTTCAGTGCCACAGGTGTATAGCACAACAAAATGTGGACATGGAATAGTGCAGTCTTCACTGTGTTTTTGGCTGCTCCCTCCTTTGACAAGCAGCTGTTTGCTGCAAAGCAGCCAGATGTTAATTCCGTAGGCATCCATGAAATTTTCTCTATTTAGTTTTCACAAGTGTGCAGTGTGATTCCTGGAACATGAAATTTCACATGTGAATCACTTCATCAGATTATGGGTTTAGGATAAATGTAGCAGATTAGTAATGCCCATACCAAGTTTATGATAAGAAATTTTACAGACAATACGCAGGACACCGCTATGCCATGTGGGAGTGCCACAGGGAGCAGTGTGCAGCACCTGGAATCATTTGCAGCCTCAACAAAAACCTCAGCACATCACCCCATTACCAATGGCAGCAATTGCTGAGTCCAACAGGTTTGTAGGATTTGAATATAACAAATGGACATTATATTAAAAGTAAATGGATTTATGTTCTACACTAATGTTCAGGAAGGGCTGCAGACTCTGTCCTGCATGTACCTGAGGCTCGTCCTGCAGCTACTCCCTGTAACCAGGCAGGTAGGACTTTAAACACCTGATTTTTCTCCTGATTAACCAGGAAACTGGTTGGGTGCAGAGGTGGAAGCTGCAGTCTGTTTCCCTGCACTGGATTTATGAGGTTTGCTAATGTAGCAGTGTGTGTAGCTGCTGCTTTTGCATCACAGCTTAAATGTGGCATAGAGGTCCCCGTGTCTTTTGGACAGATTTGTTTTCTTCTCAACCATGTGTTTCTGACATTGTTATGGAAGAAAACAGTCAGTCACCCCAAACATGAAACTCTCAAATAACAAAGTTAAGAGAATTTAAAGTATCATTTGTGAGTGGAGCTGGGTGGACAGCTGTTCTCCAGTAGCTTTTTCCTTCAGACACACAGAATGAGAGACCATTTCAGTTCAGCTGTCCCTACAATGTCACTGCTGCTCAGTGAGACCCCAGCAGATTCTCAGCACATTCCGTCCCTGGGTCCCCTCGGGGCAGAGACTGTGTGTGGGTCACTGCAGTAATCCTGGAGCCCCCTCCATCCTGCCCTAGCCACTGAGTCTGCAGTGTGGGAGATAAAATATTGTTTTTGCATAAAGAATAGAATGTTGTGTCAAAGGGACATACCTCAGAACTCGCAAAACAAGGTAGCGTTTTGTCTGTGGTTAAATAGGGATAGTACTAGTCTGTGATAGAATGTTGTTTTTAGTGCTATCAGGAGCAATCTGGTTGACATGTTAATTTCTGTACTTTCCTCCCTTGAAAAGATCACTGGGGGAAGGAGCAAAAAGTAATAACTTTAAGACATACATCTGCACAAGAAGAAACAAACTTATCTGGCAGATACATGACAGGAGAAACTGGCTTGGTGACTATTTTGTGGATTCTGCTTACTGTTGGAGCATGTCCAGAGGGGACCACAAAAATGACCCAAGTGATAGAACACCTCTCCTATGAGGAGGAGCTGAAAGAGCTGTAGCTGTTAAGCCTGGAAAAGAGAAGACTCCAAGGTGACCTGAGAGCAGCCATTCAATATCTAAAGGGGAGCTACAAGAAAGAAGGGGAAAGACTCGTTGCAGAGTCTGTTGTGATAGAACAAGGGTGCCATGGTTTTATGATTTTTATTATAGATATTCCATATTGTCAATGGTTTACAGGCTGATTTGGACGGGTTCTGTGACTAATAGGGCAGAGGGACCCACACCACAGGAAAAAAGTAGGGAGATACACCTAAAAACAAAACAGCAACAATGATCAGAGGAAGAAAACTAACTTACTAGAAAATATATTGGAATGTGAAATAACAGTATATAACACAATATAATTAAAATAAAAACGAATAAATCAAATAAAATGAAAGTGCATCCAAAAACCTAAGGCCTTACTCTAATGCTGAAGGCAAGACATCCGGGGAGCACACACTGCTGAGACACGCAAAAAAAGAACCATCTTATTATCTATAAACAGTTTTTATTTTTCCCTCTGAATAGACAATAGAAACAAAACAAAGCAAGGTCCTCTAGAATACGTAGTTCCACTCTCCAAAAAACAAAGTACCTGGAAAAACAGCAGTCCACAGAATGGGAGCATTAAGTCTTTAACACCTGATGCTTTACATGAAATTATGATGTAGAATACAGATAACAAAAAAACATGATTAGATAACCAATGAATGTACAGATGTAAAAAAAACGGAATACACCAATGACTTCGGGCCACGATGCCTGAGCCACTGGAAGCAAATGAATTGGCCATAGAACAATTCCTGGCGTGACGAGGGATGCTAGTCCCCCTAGGGCCTCCAGACGGGACCGGAGGCCCTATGTAGAATTAACGATTTATTGGTCCTGAAAAAATTCTCAGAGACTTATGGCATTAGTGGGCACTGGAGCAGAAACATCAATTATCTACGGAGATCCAAACAAATTTGAGGGAGACAGAGCGATGATTGGTGGCTTTGGGGGACAGACTATTCCTGTCACCCAAACATGGTTGAAATTGGGGGTTGGGCATCTCCCACCCTGGGAGTATAAGGTATCTATTGCCCCAGTGCAGGAGTACATCTTGGGCATAGATATTCTATGGGGTCTGGCTCTCCAGACAACTGTGGGAGAGTTCAGACTTGGACAGAGATGTATTAGTATCCGGGCGGTGCAGGCAATACTAAGAGGCCATGCGAAACATGGGCCTATTTGCCTGCCGAAACCGCGCCAGACTACTAATGTAAGACAGTATAGACTCCCGGGTGGGCAAGATGAAATATCGAGAACGGTGCAGGAATTAGAACAAGTGGGCATTATCAGACCTGCACACAGCCCATATAATTCCCTCATATGGCCAGTGCGAAAGTCGGATGGCACGTGGAGAATGACAGTGGATTATAGAGAACTAAATAAGGTCACGCCGCCTATTCATGTGGCCGTACCCAATATTGCCTCCCTAATGGACACATTAAGTAGGGAGAGAAAAACCTATCATTCTGTCCTAGATTTAGCAAATGCGTTCTTCAGTATCCCAATTGCTGAGGACTCGCAAGATCAGTTTGCATTTATGTAGGGAGGCAGGCAGTGGACCTTTCATGTCCTGCCACGGTGGTAGGTGCATTCACCAACTTATTGTCATAATCTAGTGGCGTGTGACCTGGCTGATTGGAAAACACCTGAATATGTTAACCCATATCATTATATTGATGATCTCTTGCTGACATCCAACTCACTGGAGGCAGTAGGACAGGCGGCAGATTCATTAATCGCCTATTTACAACAGAGGGGATGGGCTATAAATCCCCAAAAGGTGCAAGGACTGGGCCTGTCCGTAAAATTCCTGGGGGTGGTTTGGTCAGGAAAGACCAAAGTACTCCCCAGTGCTGTCATAGATAAGGTTCAGGCGTTCCCAGTCCCTACAACATCGAAGCAGCTGCAAGAGTTTCTAGGTATATTATGTTACTGGCATTCCTTTATACCTCAACTAGCGCAGCTGCTAAGGCCACTGTACAGACTCACAAAAAAGGGGCAGCTATGGAAGTGAGGGAAAACAGAACAGAATGCTTTCAAACAAGCAAAACTTGAAGTTTTGCAAGCCCAGGCATTGGGTATATTTGATCCTACCCTCCCAGCCGAGTTGGATGTTCACGTTACTCAAGATGGCTTTGGTTGGGGCAACGCCAGAGTTCTGTTTGGACCCCCATTGGTTTTTGATCTCAGGTCTGGCATGGAGCAGAAGAAAGATACAGTATGATTGAAAAACAGTTATTGGCTGCCTATTCAGCATTACAGGCAGTAGAGCCAATAACCCAAATTGCTGAAGTTCTAGTTAAGACCACTCTGCCGATTCAGGGGTGGGTGAAGGATCTGACCCCCCTTCCTAAGACAGGGGTGGCCCAAGCACAAACATTAGCACGATGGGTCACCTACCTCAGCCAAAGGAGTAGTCTGTCTTCATCACCCTTGAAAGAAGAACTTCAGAAGATCCTATGCCCAGTGACCTATCATTGTGATGCACCAAAAGAAACACTCCAGAGAAGAGACCCATTCAGGAGGGAAAATATCCTATCCCTGAAGATGCCTGGTACACAGAGGGGTCCAGCAAGGGCAACCCGAGCAAGTGGAGAGCAATAGCATACCATCCTTCGACTGAGACAATCTGGTTTGACGAGGGGGATGGTCAGAGCAGCCAATGGGCAGAACTGCGAGCCGTGTGGATGGTTATAATCAAGGAACCCGGTGATGGTGTTCTGAATATCTGCGCAGATAGTTGGGCTGTGTACCAGGGGCTCACCCTTTGGATTGCACAGTGGGTCACCCGGGGATGGACTATCCACGCCTAACCAATCTGGGGCAAAGACATGTGGTTAGACGTATGGAATACAGTCAAACACAGGACTGTACATGTCTACCATGTTTCTGGTCATCAGCCCCTACAGTTACCGGGAAATGATGAAGATGACATGCTGCCCCGAGTTTGATGGATTGAGAATTCACCATCTGAGAACATCGCCCATTGGTTACATCAGAAGCTACATCATGCAGGACAAAAGACAATGTGGGCAGCTGCAATAGCATGGGGACTGCCCATACCGATACCCGACATTGTCGAGACTGCAAGTGGGCTACTGCAGGCCTATCCAGTACCGAAAGCAAACCAGGCATATACCATCAAGGCGCTCACTAAACTGATGTCTGCCTACGGGACACCTCAAGTCATCGAGAGCGACCAAGGGACTCATTTTACTGGTGCAGCGATACAGCACTAGGCAGAAGGAAACTTGTAGCTTACCGCTAAGGTGGACGGTATATTAGGTTACCCCCGTCCGGAGTAACTTGCAATATTACCATAAGAATTCCGACGGGACTTCTGTCTGAGGGTCAGGGACGTCCCCCCCTGCTTTTCTGACATACTTTGGAACGGGGACCTGAATGAATGACCCCGAGACGGCAGACCCAGTGGCCTGTGTATGTTACAGTCAACATGGGCCACCCTGTTTAGGATACAAATTAGGGACACTGATCATCAGATTAAGACCCCAGATTGGTAATGAAAATAATCTTCTGCTCCCTGCTCCTGGGGAATTTAGATCCCGGTACCCATAGAATAAAATGGCCTTGGAAGGTGCAGGTAGGACCCAAGTGGTGTGGCCTACTTGCACCTTGGGGAGATTGTTGGAGGTGGGAGGCTCAGTAGTCCCTCTGGCAATCGGTACGTGGCCTACTGATATTGTGGTCAACACTCCAGTCTTCATTGCTAAAGGGACCCCCATCATGTCCCTATGGCAGAATAGGACACCTCCTTTGGTGCCTGATATAGTTATGCAGCCGCAGACATCTGGCCAGAAGGTGTGGTACAGGCGGCTGGGACATGCCCCAGTTCAAGCTGAAGTGTTGACCCAGGATAGAAATACGGCCTGTATCTTGCCCTGGAGAGAAGACCTTCCCGTCCTGGTACCTTTGAAACATCTGTATTACTCCCCATGAGTCTTTGAGACTTCAGGATCACCGGAAGGAACAAAATGCCATCAAAGCGTTCCAGTGTTACTGTCAGATCACGTGCAACACCCGGTGATGGTCTACATGGGACTAATGGAGCATAGGATAGACCTGCACCTCACGACCGCATTCCTCCAGTAACGTCATCGAGCACTGGCCCATGAAAGAATATGGACGTTCACCGATCGTCACTCATCTTGAATTGTACCAACATGCGATGCAATGGAAACTGTATAAGCGTTGCGATATAGTGGATCTCTGTATTAGAAGAAGCTTACCCTTTAGTCAACCTGATCATTGGTTCACACCATGAAGGGGTGGAGTGTATGGGAACTGCTGAATCACAGCCTGAACCTCTGATTCATCACCTGAGGCGAGCAGTGAGTCAGCCCTGGGAGCACAGGTGAAGGCAATTCACCTGTGCTGCCTGCAGGTGTGGAGCCTGGCCCCACCTCTCCTAGACCCATTTAAGAGCTGACTACCAGTGGGGTTTGTTTTTTTTCTGGAGGTCTTCTTTGCTGTTGTTTTTTTATTTTTGTTGTGGATATGGGTGTCTTATCTATTCTGTTTTTGTTTTTCTAGCCTGCTTTGTTGAACTCTCTTATTTTTTCCTTATGATGTCTAAGTATTCCTTGGTTTTTCAGTCTTATCTTATGAAATAACTTGAAAGCAAGCTTTGAGCCAGAAAACCAAGTTTCATGCTGAGTGTGACTTCATTCAGGCTTTGGTAGTCTGCTGTCAGCCTCTATCATCTGCTGGCTTTGTGCCCTGGCCATATGGGGCTGTTGGAAGGTGAGAGAGTTTTGCTGATTGCTCCTTAACTCTCTAGTTGATGTTTCGGTATATGAATGGAATGTCGAGTGTCTCTGTGTGGTACTGCTGTCTGTGCTCTGTTAATGTGGTAATTGGTACCTGTTGCTCTTCTACTCATAGTAATCCCACAACAGGTGGGTCTTCTGATAAGCCAGGCAAAACAGTCAGCTGCTTAATGTTGTTTGTGTCTTCAGCAGCTATTGCAGAGGCCCCGCAATACCATTTGGGGACTTCCAAATACTCCCTTCTGAGGTCATCAATACCAAGTATACACAGAGCCCCTAGGCAGTGGAAATATGTTTTTTTTTTGCTAGTCTTTACTAGTGGGGGCTTATTTCGGCCTCCCACACAGTCAATTCTTGATAGCCCCCAGTCACTTCAGAAATATGTATTGATTTTGTTTCTTCATGACTCAAGAGCATTGAAGTGCACAGTGCACCGGTGTCTACCAGTGTCTTATGTGTGAGACTTTGTGTGGTGCAGGTTGGGAGGAAACCAAGTTGATCAGCCCCTCCAGTAGGCTGTTTTGGGAGTTCTGATCCCCATTGGATGTGTCTGTTGCCACCGTGGATTCATGAGCATCAGGCACGGTTGATAGTTTGTCTATTATATCTTCTTGTTTGCTTTCCATGCTGTCCAGCTTTTCAGCTACTTTTGCGATGGCTGAAACACAAGCTTGTAGAGGGCTTAAACTTCAAGACTTTGAGTTAGATTTATTAGCAGTTCATTTATAAGGGGTTGTCTTTCCCCTCTGCCATACATTGCTGCAAATGTACTGGCGTACCTTTCTGGTGCAGTCTTTGTGAATGTATGCCACATACTTGGTGTATGCCTGACTCTTTCAGGATCATGCTCTTGGTCTGGATTGTTAGGAACGAATGCGGGGTCGTGTAACGTTTCCACTACGCTGTGTTCTCTCAAATAAGAGATGCCTTTTTCCATGTCAGTCCATTTCTTTTTCTCAGGCACGAGATCGTCTTTGAAGGGGTATTTTTCTCTTACGGCTAACAGCATCTGCTTCTAGAGGGTGTAGGCCTCATCCCGGCATGTACTAATATCTCTGTCAATGGCAGAGTCCCTGGCAGTGCTACCCGGTTGGTGAGTTTCTCTACTATCTAGCCACACACTGTTGACCCCATTGTCTACATTGAAGTAACCAGGTGACAATAGGCTCATTTGGGTGGCGTGAAAAGGCATGTCCCCCTTGGACCGGAGGGCATCTTGCTCGGACTGGACAGTGTCTTATTGAGATTGAAGGCTGTAGAGTTTGAATTGCAGGGAGTCTCTCTCAGATCAGAAGGCGTTTCTCCCAGTTTGGAAAGCTTCCTGTTTGGACTGGAGGATGTCCCGTTGAGTTTGGAGACTGTTGTGTTTGAATTGCAGGGAATTTCTCTCAGTTCAGAGGGTGTCTCTATTGGATTGGAGGATGTCGCGCTCACACTTGAAGGCATCTCACTTGGACTGGAAGGCGTCTCTCTTGGACTGGCGGTCTTTACTATTGGATTGGAGATTCTCTCTCTCAGACTGCAGTCTGTCCTCACCTCAAAGACACTCTCGCTCAGCCTGGAAATCCTGTTTCTCGGCAAGAAGACTCTCTCTTTAACTCCTAGTGCACTGCATGACGTTATGATGTGGTTGGAAATATCCAAGTAATTTTGTCAGGATGGTATCACTGATAAAAGCAGATTTTATTTGCGATAGCAATGGTGGGCATCACACAAGCAGGTGCACCCCTCAGGACTCAATGGCAGCTTTTTGTACAGTGTTTCCCCCTTCGCCTATCCCCCTCCGCTGTTTTCCCCATTGGCTGGATAGTCCAGGTTCACAATTTAATCAAAGGTTTACATTTGTTAATTGGTGTGTTATCTGGTGTCGGTCAGTAGCCATCCTATTGTTTCCAAGATGTCTCAGTCATACTAATAAGATTTTCTTCAAAGTCGTCATTAAACAAAGAACACCAGGGGGCGGGGGGAGAGGATGCCAGGCCTTTCTGATGTCATGACATGCCCAAGGAAGCACCTAGAAAGACTTGTTCTCTGGTTTGATCAATCTCATGCAGGATATTCTTGCAATGTGTATGACAAAATATACATACATACACTTACATACTGAGCATGCGTTCCTGGGTGTCAATGGTTTACGGCCTGGTTCAGCCTGGTTCTGTGACAAGCAGGGTGGAGGGATTTCACAAAATCCGTGCCTCCAGAAAAGGGAAACAGGACCCCAAAATAATTAAATACAGCAGCATTGATCTGAGGAGAAACAAACTAATTAACTAAATATAGTATTGGAATGCAAGATAACACACTGTAATACAATATAGTCAGAATTGAAGCTAATAAATCAAATCATAGAATCATAAGGTTGGAAATGACCTATAAGATCTTCTAGTCCAACCGTCTTCACACTACCACTGCTACCACAAGCCACTAAACCATATCTTGCAGCTCCTCATCCTGACACCTCTTGAACACTGCCAGAGATGGTGACTCCACAACCTCCCTTGGCAGGTCATTCCAGTGCCTGACCACTCTGAGACCCAACTTGGTGTCATCTGCAAACTTACTGAGGGTACGCTCAATCCCCTCGTCTAGGTCAGCAATAATGATATAAAACAAGATAGGCCCCAGTACCAACCCCTGGGGGACCCTACTTGAAACAGGTCGCCAACTGGACTTAACTCCGTTAACCACCATCCATTGGGCACAGCTCTCTAGCCAGTTTCTTACCCAAAGGAGTGTGTACCTGTCCAGGCCACGGGCAGCCAGTTTCCCCAGGTGAATACTGTGAGAGGCCATGTTAAAGGCTTTGCTGAAGTCTGGGTCCATCAACAGCCTTTCCCTCATCTACCAGTCTGGTCACCCAGTCGTAGAAGGAGATGAGATTGGTCAAGCACGACCTGCCTTTCATGAACCCGTGCTGGCTGAGCCTGATCCCCTGGGCACCACGCACATGCTGTGCGATCTCACCCAAGGTGATTTGCTCCATTACTTTCCCTGGTACTGAAGTCAGGCTGACAGGCCTGTAGCTCCCCAGATCCTCCTTACGGCCTTTCTTGAAGATGGGAGTCACATCAGCAAGCCTCTAATCCTCTGGGACCTCTCCAGTTAACCAGGAGCACTGATAGATGGCCAAGAGTGGCTCAGCAATCACCCCTGCCAGCTCCCTCAGCACCCGTGGGTGTAGGCCATCTAGTCCCATGGACTTGTGACAGTCCAGATGGAGGAGGAGCTCCTTGACTGTCTCCACTTGAATCACTGGGGGTGTTTTCTGAGTAGCGTCCCAGACTTCCGGATCAGGGCATGAAATGCCCAGAGGATAACTGGTCTGGCTATTAAAGGCAGATGTAAAGAAGGCATTGAGGACCTCAGCCTTCTCCTTGTCCTCAGTGGCCACATTCTCTGCTGCATCAAGTAAAGGATGAGAATTGTCCTTGGTTCTTCTTTTGCNATGGACTTAGTCCAACGATTCCAGCAGAAACCTAGAGAAAGTGTGCCGGCTTGGTTATTAAGACTATGGGATTCTGGGGCAGAAAGTGTTCTGGTGAATGGCCCCGAAATAGCCAAATTGGCCACAATGACCATCCATCCTGCACTTAGACAGTGATTATATGCAGGTAATCAATATCCTGATGAAAACCATTCTATAATAGAATGGTTAATGACAGCCTGCTGTATGGTATGGCCCAATAAGTCTGATATTCCTTTACATACAGGGATGTGGTCCTCCATGGAGGATCTTCAAAATTATATCTGTGACCTAGGTGTGAGGGAAGCGATTTATGAAGATACCTTTGATGGCCTTGATCTGGTCAAATTCTCAGCGGGGATGAGAGACCTAATTTTAGAACAAGCTCCCTCCCATCTGTATGGTACTCTGGTCTCTATATTAAATCCCCTAGTGGCCTCAGAAGCAGTTGTCCAGCAGGCTGCGCAGTTAGTGGCTGACCTAGGAGAAACAGAACGCCTGCGGAGTAGGCGCAACGTTAGGACACTAGAAGAAGCCGAGGTCTTGCCGGTGACTAAAACCAAAATGCTGGCTACTCAAGCTCCTCAATCGGGACCCATAAGGGTCTCCCGAAAACAAATGTTTAATGATTTAATTCAGGCTGGGGTCCAATTTGCTAAGATTGACGGCCAGCCCAACCGTATTCTTCTCCAGCTTTGGAGACAACTAAAGGACAACCAAAAACTTCAGACCTAGCCTAAGAAACCAAGGGTAAGGGTTATAGTGAGAATACGAACAACTACATGGAACTTAGGAGATTTCATAGTTCCTAATAGGAAAAAAAGCTGCCTCAGGTGTCTCGGGCTACAATGCCTGAGCCACCGGAAGCAAAAGAATTGGACATAGCTCAATTCATGGCGTGACGAGGGATGTTAGTCCCCCTAGGGCCTCCAGATGGGACCCACTGTTTGTGTTTGGGCCACCCCTGTCTTAGGATCAGATCTTTCACCCACCCCTGAAATGGCAGAGTGGTCTTAACTATAACTTCAGCCGTCTGGGTTATTGGCTCTACTCCCTGTAATGCAGAGTAGGCAGCCAATAACTGTTTTTCAATTATAGTGTATCTTTCCACTGCTCCATGCCAGACCTGAGACCAAAAACCAATGGGGGTCCAAACAGAACTCTGGCGTTGACACAGGCCCCAACCAAAGCCATCTTGAGTAACGTGAACATCCAACTCAGCTGGGAGGGTAAGATCGAATATACCCAATGCCTGGGCTTGCAAAACTGCCAGTTCTGTCTGTTGGAAAGCATCCTGTTTTGTTTCCCCCAATCCCATAGCTACCCCTTTTTCATGAGTCTGTACAGTGGCCTCAGCAGCTGCGCTAGGTGAGGTATAAAGGAATGCCAGTAACCCAATATACCTAGAAACTCTTGCGGCTGCTTCGATGTTGTAGGGGCTGGGAACACCTGAACTTTATCTATGACAGCACAGAGGAGTACTTCGGTCTTTCCTGACCAAACCACCCACAGGTTAAAATGTCTGTCCGAGCCTGGAAAAAAAAAAAAAAAGAGGTAACTCTTGTTACTTTCGTCCCCTAAATTATTTCTCTGGTTTCATGGCATGTCTTGGGAGGGAGCTTGTTGTAGAATTAGGTCTCTCATCCCCACTGAGAATTTGACCATATCAGGGCCATCAAACATGCCTTCATAAATTGCTTCCCTTACGCCTAGTTCACAGATGTAATTTTGAACGTCCTCCAAGGAGGACCACATCCCTGTATGTAAAGGTATATCAGATTTATTGGGTCATACCATATGGCAGGCCGCCATTAACCTTTCTATTATAGAATGGTTTTCATCAGGATATTGATTACCTGCGCATAACCTCTGCCTGAGAGCAGGATGGACAGTCATAGTGGCCAACTTGGATATTTCCGGACCATTCACCAGAACACTTTATGCCCCAGAATCCCACAATCTTAATAACCAAGCTGGGCACACTTTCTCTAGGTTTCTGCTGGAATCACTGTACTAAGTCCATCAGTTCTGTTGCCGTTCGCGGCCGGGCTGTCACATGCAAGTGAGTCTGGGCAGGGGGCCACTGATCAGTGGGCACCCCTGCCGGTCTGTCCTGTACCTTTTTCGTTTTTTGAGTTATAACAGGACGGACTTCTAGTGCTTCCGTCAAAATCGGAGATTCCAGATCTGATTTAGATTTTTTTTATTTTCCTGATCAACACAGTCTGTTGATTCAGGAGCCTGGTCATTGTTTATTGAGATGTTACGAACTTGACCTATTGGAAGATGGAGAATTGTTTTTTTTTTTCCTTGTTAATATGCCAAGATCCTGCTCTAACTTTTCAATACGGTCTTGCAAAATATCATTTTCGTTCACTAAAGTATTATTCCTCATTTCAGCATTATTTAAAGCATTTAGTAGTGGCTATACCAATGTGGAAGCAGCTAATTGCCTTTCTTTCGTGATTAATATATCTTTGCCAAGTCCCTGAAAGTAGTCTGCCATGTGATATGGGGAGAGATTTCTCCTAACACATAGGGGTCACCATTTTTCTATGATAACTGCCAGTTCATAATAAGGGGATCCCACAAATCCTGGGATCTGCCCTGGAATCATTTTATTCAGGGGGGAGTATTCTCCTCCCCCTTGACCCATCCACAGAAATTGCAGGGAAAGGACATGATGTAATTTTTAGTATATTTGGCTTGCCTGCCTGGCTTGCCAAGTGTATAACCAAAGTATATTAAGATAGTGTATAATCAAGGAATATTGTATAATCAAATAACATTAAAATGTTACAATAATGAAATAAACAAGAGAGTTAGGCACAGCGAGACAAAGAGAATAAATAGGATACTAACCCCTATCAAAGGCTTGCTCAGGAAACTTCACTGGAGTGGATCTTTAGAAAAAGAGATCCTTCCCCCCCCAGTCAGCTCTTAAATGGGTCTAGGAGAGGTGGAGCCAGGATCCACCCCTTCCTGCAGCACAGGTGAATTGCTTTCACCTGTGCTCCCATGGCTGACTCATTGCTCGCCTCAGGTGATTAATCAGAGGTTCAGGCCATGACTCAGCAGTTCCCATACCCCTCCCCATATTTATACTTTTCCCATCGCCCTTCCTCCCAGAGAGGTTTCATCCTCTTGGCTTGTTTAACTATGGTGCATGTTTCACAGTCATGAATAATCTGTGCAATAGTGTCCATAGTTAAGTCCACCACATTGGTCTCTAGCCCACTTATATGTTGCATTTCTTCCTTGATGCTCTGCGATCTCATGGACCCACCAAACTAGGAATAATTTACTCTTGTTTTGCCAGTCCAAGTCTATTTGAGCTACCTGTAAAGCAAACAAAGGCAAAAACAGAGCCTTCATTGGAGATAGAGGTGCTGTAGGACATGATAACTAAGAAAGAGGAATTAACTCACCCCTCCCAGCAACAGTTTAAAAAAAGGTTGAGCTGCGGAATGCAGGCTTCTCCAGATTGATCTCTGGCACACCGGAAAAGGAAGGAGGAGGACAACCTGCGCAAGCTTGGAGTGTATACGTGCTCCTGGAAGCACAGATGAAAGCACCACTGAGACCGGGAGAGAAAGGAAGGGTGGATCTATTCTCAACCCTGCTACGGGCACTCACATGCTCACATACTGGTTAAGGCTGTGACCTGGTAATTGCACTGCAATTACCAGGTCACTGCACTGCACCGCCTCAGTTTTGGTAGCTTGATCTACCTGTTGGTTATTTTGTTTTTCTTCGGTAGCCCTATTTGACACATGAGCATCTACATGACACACCTTTACAACCATGTTCTTTATTCAGGCAGCAATGCCTTTCCTCAGTTCAGCAGCCCAAATAGGTTTACCCCTTCGTTGCCAGTTGTTTTGTTCCCACTGCTGGAACCACCGCCATAAGGCATTTGCCACCATCCATGAGTCAATATAAAGATAAAGCACTGGTCACCTCTCCAGTTCAGCAATATATAAGAATGCATTAGCAATGTCAGTGGTTGGTGGCATACCACTTGACTGCTTTTGACTCCAGTTCATACTGGAGTTCTAACATGTCTGGCACAGCAGCGCTCAGTGGGGGTGTGACTTCATTCAGGACGTGGTAGTCTACCGTCATCCTCCATTCTCCACTGGCTTTACGCACTGGCCATATGAGGCTGTTAAAAAGTGAGTTTTGCTTATCACTCCCTGACTCTCTAGTTGATGAATCAACTTATGAATGTTGAGCAAAGAATCCCTATTCATATGGTACTGCCGCCTGTGCACTGTTTTTGTGGCAATTGGTACTTGTTCTTTTATTTGTAGTAATCCCACAACAGATGGATCTTTTGACAGGCCAGGCAAAACAGGCAGCTGCTTAATGTCTGTGTCTACAGCAGCTAATCCAAAGGCTCATTGATACCCCTTGGGATCCTTGAAATGCCCCCTTCTGAGGTAATCAATACCAAGTATACAGGGAGCCTCTGGGCCAGTCGCAATAGGGTGCTTTTGCCAGTTGTCGCCAACCTCCATGCAACCCTGCCTGATCAGCAACACTGCACCAGCGCCCCACCATCTGCACCCCACCCAGCACAGGGACACGAGAGACGCACACATAGTGTGTAGCTTAAGTGCCAATTTATTGCTGTGCAACAGCTGCTTATATACCATGACACGCGACCGCCCCGGGTACCCGTGACCCGTTAAGCACCACCCAGAACCACCCCCTGTATCTCCTACCCACCATAACCCGAGTACTGCCCACATCTCCCCCCTCTCTATGCCATACTACCGTGTGCCCCACTTTCTACTATTATTTCCTTTAGCCATTGGGACAAGAATAGTGCATTGAGGCGCAGATATGCTGGATCCATTGAAAAAGATTAGTCCTTGTCTACGGGTGTCGTTGTGCAGAACCATTCCCAACATCTGCCACTGGGGAATTGCCCAGGGGCAAGGTCTCCCCTGTTCTTGGATTATCAGTCCGGCAACTGATAACTGCTACTGCTTGACACAGGGCTTGCACACAGTGTCGAGCTGTGTGACCTGTTAATGCAGTAGCCCATATCATCCCACTGCGAGTATCTATCACCACATGCAGATACTTCTGGCACCCAAACGGTGCATACTTGGTTACATCCACTTGCCACAACTCTAGGGGGTGCAACCCTTGCGGGTTCACCCCTGGATGTAGTGTTGGTAAGTTAGCGGAACAGGCTGAACAAGCCGTCATGATTTGTTTAGCAGCAGGTAGTGGTAAGTTGTAAAGGCGGGCGAGGGCTAAGGTGCTTTGGTGATATAGCTGGTGTGAACACTCTGCGGCCATGGCTGTGTCTATGTTAGCCATGTAACATGCTGCGTCAGCCAGCTTGTTGCCCTCCCAGATAAACCCAGGCAACTCCAAGTGACTGTTGACATGCATGAAGAAGACAGGGGCCATGCGCAGGGACAGTGCATTATAGAAGGCAACTGCGGTGGGGGTGCTGCCCCCAATGCAGTCCCTACGTAACATAGCCATCTGAAAACAGTACTGGCTATCAGTTACCATGTTCACTGGTTCTTCCTCACTGAGTTGCAGAGCTAACAGCACCGCCTTCGGCTCTAATTGTTGGGTAGATGTGTCTGGACAGATCTCAACCCGTTTGCACCATTGCTTCCTATTGTGCCACACCACAGCGTATTTCCCAGTTCTCCCTGAAGCGTCAGTGAAAAGGGTCCGACCCAGAAGCGGCTGATCACTGACTGGGACCCGCAATATAACTGTTACCAGCTTACATAGCAGCCCCAATGAGGTAGTTTGCACTGCTCTTACCTCCCTGAGAAAACCCTCCAAACTTCCTTGTACCGCAGGACTATTCTGAAGATATTGCGCCCAAACATCCACTACAATCTCAATGGACACAGACTCAGGCTCCTCCCCCATGAGAGCGGCAACCTTTTGCCGGACCCAAGAAATGGCTTGACTAATAAGAGTGCCCCATTGAGGCAAAGCAACTTTGGGCACTGCCACATAGCCCCATAAGATCAATCGCTGTATTCCCCTTTGATGTAATGCTATTATGGCTCCCTCTTGCTGCAGACCAATGTGACCTCGTAGTCTCTCCCCTGGGACCTGACTATAGAGGGCCGCGGATTGCATGTGAGACAACAGACAAGAGATAACACACTTTTGGTGCAACGATAATTCTCGTGGAGCTGCTAGATCCATATCACCTTTGAGACCGTCGGTTAGGATTTTCATATCTGCTGGTGCCAGTGGCACGAACTGTTGGAACCATTGCATAGCCCCTATTAGAACCTGTAATTCATTCAGGGTTGTCACGGCCGTATCCGCCAAGATGACATTCTGTGGCTGAATCAGGTGCTTCTCTACCAGGGCACCTAAATACATAATAGGAAACACTCTCTGGGTCTTGTCCTCCCCCACTTTGAGGCCTCTCACTAATAACCCCTCCCAAAGGTCCTTTTCTATGTCGGGTGTCAAATTTTCCCTGGCTACCAGAATGTCATCCATATAGTGATACACCATGAGCTGCGGGTACTTCTCTCAAAAGGGTCTCAGGGCCAAGGCGACATACATCTGACAAATGGTGGGGGAGTTTTTCATACCTTGTGGTAGTACAGTCCATTGGTACCACCTCGCCGGTTCTGCATTGTTAACAGCTAGAATCGTCATGGCGAACCTACGTGAATCATCTGGATGTAGAGAAATGCTAAAGAAGCAATCCTTCAGGTCAACTAGCAGACATTGCGAGAAGTCAGGTACCATGGATGGTAAAGGCAGTCCCGGCTGTAAAGGCCCCATATCCTGTAAAACTGCATTGACTCCTCGTAAATCGTGCAGCAGCCACCATTATCCTGACTTCTTTTTAATTACAAAAATAGGGCAAATCCACGGGTTGGTGGAAGGTACCAAATGTCCCATAGCAACCTCCCGATCGACTAATTCATTAACAGCTTTCAACTTTTCCTGAGCGAGGGGCCACTGAGAAACCCATACTGGGTCATCACTTTTCCAGGTCTGTATAATCAATGAAAATTATATAAAGGAATATTATATAATTTAATAATATTAAGATGTTACAATAATGAAATAAGCAGGAGAGTTAGGCACAGTGAGACAAAGAGAATAAATAGGAGGCTTACCCGTGTCGTGGGCTCACTCAGGAAACTCCAGTGGAGTGGATCTTCCAAAGAGAGAGAGATCCTTCCCCACTGGTA
>QGNR01000265.1:0-20914 GCA_003435085.1 Syrmaticus mikado
AGCCCCTGCTGGAGGCGGCGGGCACGTCGCTATCCCCCAAGGGATGCTGCAGCCTGCTCAGAGCACACAGAGAGGTACAGGGCAGAAGCGTGAGGAGGAAGGAGTGGCAGAGCAGAGCTGTGGAGGGACTGACCGCTACAGCCCTCGACCCCTGCACCTTCACGTTGCATTTGTGATCCCGGTTTTATTCTGCCAATATTTTCCCCAACACTTTTGGTTTGATAGGCTCTTTTGTATTTTTGACGAAAGTGTTGATTTTACTTCCTGCAGAGCAGTGCTCTTGAAGAGCGCGGGGCTTTTCTGCTTCTTATATTGTCCTTCCACAACATGTAATACAGCCTATACTATGCCTTTACTTATTACTTTATGTAGTATTTATTGACTTTTATCTCTTTTTTATATGTGCTTTTTGGTTTTTGTTTTCATTTCAAGTGTGGTTTTTTTTTAAATTTATTCTTTACAGGGCAATGCTTTTCCTGCTTGAGTTTACTCCATTCATTACAGCACTTTCAGATCAGCCTTCCTGCCTGTTTATATCTCATTTTACTTTCTTCTTTTTCATCTCTATTTTCGTTATTTTCTCCTGAATTCTGTTGCGAATAACATTCCCAGTATCTTTGCTAAAATACAAAAACCCAACACACTGCACTCTCTTTTTATTTACTAGATGGATAATCTTTTCATAAAATGTAATTGCCTTTTTCATGAATTAGTTTCTCTTTGTGTACCTATGTTTGCTTTGACTAATGACTCTACTATCTTTGACTAATCTTCTACTTATTTTTGGCAAGCAAAGAAATAAAATGTACTGACCCACAGTTGCAATGTTTTTTTATTTATCCTTCCTGAAAACTGAAACAACTTTTGCTTCTTCCGACTGGACTCTCTTTTCTTTTCTTGGCTCAAAGCTTGCTTTCTGGGGCTTTTTTTGCAATAAGACTCTGACTTATCTAGGAGCTAAGTTTTGACTGTCACTGCATAGCAGTCAACATCATTTTGTGGACAGTTTTACATTTGAACAACTACGTGTGTTTAGTGACAGGAGATCTGGCTTGTGATCAGGTAACTGCAGCATGGTCCAGGAGACTGGGGAATGATACCACTGTATGCTGTGAAGGTAAGATGCAAGCAGATGCTGCCCTGCTCCCTTTTATCTGCTGGTAAAGCCCACAAAATGGGAAAATTAGTTCCTGCTGAGGTCCAAATCTCAGAAGCTATCACTCCAAAGAGAACTGACTCAACCACTTTGGACTTGTATGTTTGTACTGTCACTGTTAGCTGCTGTCAATTGTACAGCACAACCTCTGATGATCCATCAGAACCAAAGACCAATATCTGAACTACAAGCTATTAATCATAGAATCATAGAATCATAGAATCATAGAATCATAGAATCATAGAATCACAGAATCACAGAATCATAGAATGACCTGGATTGAAAAGGACCACAATGTTCATTGAGTTTCAACCCCCCTGCTATGTGCAGGGTCGCCAACCACTAGACCAGGCTGCCCAGAGCCACATCCAGCCTGGCCTTGAATGCCTCCAGGGATGGGGCATCCACAACCTCCTTGGACAACCTGTTCCAGTGTGTCAGCACCCTCTGTGTGAAAAACTTCCTCCTAATATCTACCCTAAACCTCCCTTGTCTCAGTTTAAGACCATTCCCCCTTGTGCTATCACTATCCACCCTTGTAAACAGCCATTCCCCCTCCTGTTTATATGCTCCCTTCAAGCATTGGCAGACCACAATGAGGTCTCCCCGGAGCCTTCTCTTCTCCAAGCTAAACAAGCCCAGTTCTCTCAACCTTTCTTCATAGGAGAGGTGCTCCAGCCCTCTGAGCCTTCATTACACTTTTAGTTCTGTACTGTGTATCAAAACACTGAATATGTAAAATTACATTCATTTACTCTTGACTACATGATTTAAACTCTATAGACAATAATATCTTAAATATAATAAAACACACTTTTGGTTTCCTTTCACAGGGACTTTCAGAGGGACTTGGTAGCAGCTGAATGCTGCTACATCTTTCATATTCAGGCTTCTCAACAGCTTAGGTTTTCTGGTAAGATGGATGACAGGGGCTCAAATGTCCTGCCCTAGGGCTGCAGTAGTAATTGCTGGTTAGGTTTTGCTGCTGTAGCAGAGCTGGGAGAGGAGGTAGGGTGGTATCATAAGTTTACCAGGATCACCCCTCACTTGAGGCCAAATGGCCCTGCTCTGGAGCCTGTGGGGAGGACATGAGCTGATACTATCTGCTGTTACCTATAAGGCTGCATCGCCCTTCTCCTCCAGTGCTGTTCTGGGCTGGTTCCTGGTATACCCACTCCATTGCCTTTTGCTTTGACTTTGAGGGGAGTTGCAATAAGGCAGATATTGAAGGAGGTAACATTGCCAAAAATATAGCAATGGGTTTTTAACCACGAGGAGAAGAAAGTCTGATTTCCTACATCTCACTCTAATGGTCATAATGTGCAGCTTTCTCCTAAGCTGAGACTAAGCCTAAGTCCAAGTCCTAATGCCAACCCCCATTCTCCAAGTAACATTCTTGGCCTGATTGTGCATATGTAACTTCTTTTAATGTGAACACCATACAACGCATGTTATTTACAAACATCAGGTGGTAAGCAGGCCAAGTCTCCATTGGCTACCTTTGTGCAGTCAGTCTCATAATCCTGACAGGCCCCTGCACATGAGTCTGATGGCACAATCCCAAAGCAGTGGAAGAAACACTCAGTTCTCCTATGTAAAACTAATCTACCACAATTTTCGCAACTTACATCCTTGCAGCATCCATCTAAGAGACAGTGGTAAACTGGAATTAAGCATGTTAACACTGATGATCGTCATAATGACTTGAATCCTCTTATCAGTAGACAGTTTTATTATTCTAGGTGCCAAATTCTGTTTAGAAATCTACAAAATATGAAAGCTTTAAAATCCCCCAAAATGTTAGGATTGAAATTCTGATATGAAGCACTGGGGAACATCCTAACCTTGGAACTTAAAAGTTGTCTCTTGTGTTTGTCTGGTAGAACAGAAATATTTTTCTGTAAGCTTTTGGCAAGGCTTTCTGCCATAATTAACTTTTTATTCTTATGTCTGACGCAAAGAGTATTTTCTCTGGATTATGAGCCATGAGCTACGCTAGAATCTCAACGATGACTCTCTCTCTCTTGCTTTCTACAAAAACTCCTTCACTTTATTTCCTAACTCTTTTTTATTGTCCATTTTCCCTTCCCACCTCCTGCCATGTTTTCGGTTTTCGGTATTCCACATCATAACATCACGTGGGGCACTGGGAGTTTACCTGTTAATGCTCAAGTTCTGGGTACCTGACCAGAAGGGAAGAACTACATTCCCCAGGGGACTTTGCTGTCACAAAGAGGAGATATAACTCCTGGCAAGGTCACCTGATGTGTTCTTTGTCTGCTCTTCTTCATCGGCTCTTCTCCCATCTCCCTGCTGCTCAACTGGACTGCGCATCTCACCTCAGCATTTTGGTGAGGCCTATCCACCTTTCAGACATTCTCTCTCTCATTATATTTGACTTATTAGATTCAATTCTAATTATATTGTATGATGGTGTGTTAACTTGCATTCTGATACTGTATTTAGTAAATTAGTTTGTTTCTCCTCAGATCATTGCCGCTGATTTCAATTATTCTGGGGTTCCCTGTTTCCCTTTACTGGAGGCATGGATTTTGTGAAATCCCTCTGCCCCACTAGTCACAGAACCGGGCCGAACCAGCACGTAAACCATTGACACCTCCCTAAACAACTAGGATTTGTAATAAACTGGTCAGGCTGACATTTGACTCATTGTGTCTTAATCTCTCCATCATGTATACATATACAAAATAATCTCCACTCCCTTCTGTAATTGGAGCTCTATCCTGTCAGTCCTCACGTGTCACTGATATCATGCTGGCTTGGTGATTTGTAATAGACTCCCACAGTAACATCTGCTTTATTAGTTTTTCCCTAACCTATCCCCAGAGTCACCCATGTACCTTCCAACTGCTAGCATTGTATAGTTGAACCCCTTTTACATACAGTGTTACCTGTCTGTCTGACCTGACCTGCCTATGTTTCCTGAAGAATCTATTATCACCCATCACAGCACTTCAAGCACAGGACTCTTCACACAGGTTCAACCAATTATAATGATGTTGTAGCATTGCAACTGAGCCAGGCTTTTAGTTCCTCTTATTTATTTTTCATACTGCATGTATTGGTATACAAACACTTCAAGAGTTCTCCAAAGTACTTAGTAAAACCCTCACTAGCTTGCTGTCAAAACATGACATGCTATTCTATTGCTTATCAGTTTTAAACCTGATTTTCTCAATGTATCCCTTCAAACCATATTGAAAGCTCACCTGTTTCTTTCAATACCATTTCCCTCAACTTGAATGACAGAAGGGAGCACTGCCTGCCCTTTTGATCCTTTTATCCATCTCCACAAGGCCCTGAAGGGGAGGGGAGGGGAGAGAAGGGGAGAGAAAGGGAGAGAAGGGGAGAGAAGGGGAGAGAAGGGGAGAGAAGGGGAGAGAAGGGGAGAGGGGATAATTATCCAAGGCCTGTGCCCAGCCAGGAAGTTTCCTGGTTACAAACTTAACACAAGTCCCAGGTTGCCCAGGACTCCATCCAGTGTGGCCTTGAACAAGTTTCTTCATGAAGGGGAATCAGAAGAAAATTACAAAAAGACAGCATGTCTAGAATGCCGATGTCTCAGCTAACAGTAAATGCATATAAGATATACAAGCATAAGGAAGAATTGGAAAGGAAGGAGAAACAAATTGAGATTTAAGGAAAGGAAGAAAAATGCTGCAATTTTGGCTGCTGCATTGGCTTGAATACAAATCTCCTCTGAAGAATTTTTTTTTCCAAGAAGATAAGGATGCATGTCCTAGTTTTAGTTGGAATGTTTTGGCTTTCAGAGTATATTTTGATAACCCGCTCATTATTCTAGTTGTTACTGAGTAGTACTGCACAGAGCCAAGGACATTTTGGTTTCTCAGCTTCTCATACTGTTCTGCTTGTGAGGGAGGCTGTGGGGAAACAAGGAGTTGGGAGGGAATGGAATCAGGAAAACCGACCTAAATTGGCCAAGGGGATATTTCATACTATATGACATCATACGGGAATAAAGCCTGAAAACAGGGAAGTTGGTGAGGCAGCATGGCTGGGGACTGGCAGGGGATCTGTTAGCGGGTGATGTGAAATCGCTTGTGTATCACTTTTGTTTATATGTGTGTGTATATATATATTCATACACACATGCACACACATACAAATATACAAATTTATATAAATGTATACATATACACACACAAATATATATATTTATTATTATTATTTTCATAACTATTATCCCTTTTTCATTCCTTCTTCCTTACCCCTCCTCACACCCCCAGTTCCCTCCCCTGTCTCACTAAGAATGAGTGTGAAGAGGGTGATCAAATAACTGTGCGGTGCTTAGCTACTTGCCAGGTTAAATCACAATAGTGCAGAAGACGATGAGGGCGGGAGGAAATTTAGGGAATATGATCACTCAGAAGAGAGATCAGTGAGCAAATTGCTGGGAAAGGGGACTTTGGAAAAAATCAATGCCCAAAGTGACAAATAGCAAATTGGATAACCCCATCTGCACACATTCTGAAGGCACAATTACTTAAGACTGATACAGAAAATTTGTATTGATTTGGGATCGAGAAACTAGATTCCCTTAAAGAATCCCTGGTTTCAGAAAAGCTGCAGAGTAATAGTTAAATTCTCAGTCAACAGAGAAACAACATATTCTGTACTATATAGCTGAAAAGGAGCAAAGAGCAAATTTCCTATGTCAGTAATTGTACTACAGGAAAACATGAGATTAAACATTTCTTTCAACTGATTAAGTGTGAAATTGGAAATAAAATGCTTACACCTGAATTTTTCTATACACCAGAATGTCCATTATCTCTAATGAGAATGGATTTTTAAACAGATTGGGAGAACACATAACTTTTGATCAGAACAAAGTTGGAGTACAATACATACATGATGTCTTCCTAGAGGCAGATATGGTTGAAGAATGTAAAGAGACAGCTATTAGCTTACTGAACATTCTGGGGACAGAAAGACATGGAGTGCACAGAAGAAAGCACAAAGAATGCAGAAAATATTATTTGAAATATCCCAGGGTCCACACTCTTCACCCTGCCATGCCATCCTCCTCCACCAAGGAAAAAAAAAAAAAAGAAAGAGGTCAAAGAGCGAATTCAAGGAATGTTTGGAAAGGGTTGGATGGTGTCACCTATGGATACTTAACTTTGGAAGAATTGGCACATGATTGTTTACAAACAGGTGTAGTAAATCTTTCTGACCAGGAGCAATTTACTAATGGAAACAGACTTGCTGTGAAGGAAGAACGGAAGTCTGGGTAAGCCACAGTCACTCTAGAAAAGGCAGTGAAGGCAAAACAGTTATTAGTGAATACATGAACACATCCCCTCTGAAGGTTGAATTGCTTTAACTTGAGCCCTGGAATTATAAGAAGGAAAGCTGTCTAATGTCTTTACTAACTCAAAATATACTTTTTGACTAACATATGCTCATAGTGCAATTTAGAAACAAAGAAAGAATGTAATCTTCACAAGAAATCCTATGAAATATGGTATAGAGACTAAGAAATTACTTAAGGCAGTTAAGAAACATGAAGAAAAAGCAGTGATACACTTCACAGCACATCAGTTTAGACAAACTGATATAGTTAGAGGGAACAGAAAAGCAGATAGGCTGCAAAAGAAGTTCTCTATAAAAAACTTCAGCAACCTTCTGTCTCAGAAAGAACTTCAAAAATTAAAATCTCTAAATGTACAGAAAAAGAAAACAACTTGGACAAAAAACTGCATAAAGATTGCCGAAGGACGGTGGGTAATTTCAACTGGACAATGTGTTGAAAGTCCATAAATAATGAAGGAATTAACTGAGTGAACTCATAAGCATATGCATATATAAACTGAAGCTTCAAAGGAGATAGTAAATAAATACACTGTAGGAAAGAATATGGTGCTGATTGCTAAGACTGTTTATACAGTGAAGTGGAATTAGTGTTCAAAAAATTAATCCTAAAATCCAAAGACCTCCTTCTGGGAAGATGAAGAGAAGTTTCATGCCTGGGGAACACTGGCAAATTGATTTTCCCAAATTATGTCATTGTAATGAATATAGATATTTGTTATTAATTGTTGATATTTTTTCAGGATGGCCTGAAACTTTCCCATGTCAAAGCAATATGGCAAGAGAAGTAATAAAGATTTTGTTAGAAGAAATTATACTAAGATTTGGCAACACCAGGAGATAGATTTTCAGACAGAGGACCTCATTTCACTCCAGACATAGCAAAGAGGTGTCAAGATTTTTATAAATTATGTGGGATTTACATATTCCATAGAGGATGCAGTCTAGCAGAGATGTAGAAAAGATGAATCAGACAATGAAGATGCAACATAGAATATTGTGTCAGGAAGTCCAGAAGAAGTGGATTAAGCTTTATTAAAAGTTGGAATAATCTCTAGAGTTAGAGAAGGAAATTGTTCATTTAAAATTTTGCACAGGAAACCTGATAATCTAAATTTAACAGGGAGGGAAAGAAATGCATCTTAAGGAATATCAGATTTTCAGTGATTACCTGGCATCTTTGCAAAGAATTCTTGCATGCCTCTAGAGGTACTGCCAACTGAGAGCTCTTCTGTCTTTGATCTCACTCATATCTCCATTTAAGTCAGCAGGTCAGGTGTATCCTTCTAGAAAGAAAAGCTGCCAACACAAACAATGAAAGGGACATTACACCGTACTACCGACAACAAACCAGAATTTTACATGAGATCCAGAAAGATCATACCTCTCTTGGATTTGAAGAGACATGGAAATTTCTGACATTCTGATTCCCTCATCTAAGATTATGGAATGTCATAGCAGTTGCATTTCTAGTAAAATTAGCTATTGTCTGTCTGTATGCTATATTGCAGTGTGTATCTAAGTGTTGCATTAGGCTAACTAACTAAACTCAGAAAAAACTGAGACCGATCAAACCTTTCTTGAAAGAGAAGTCTCAAGGGAAGGAACTGTTAAAAAATGACTTAAAATACTTAGCTAAAAATGCTTGAATAATACAAATAATACAAATACAAATACTTTGTACTTCTTCTGTGTTAAGACACAAAGTATATTTAATTAAGAACAACCCAGAGTAAATAAGTTCCAAGGAGGAAAATAATCAGAATGTCGGCAAATTAAAAAAAAAAAAAAAAAAAAAAAAAAAAAAAAAGGGCNAAAAAAAAAAAAAAAAAAAAAAAAAAAATCAAGGTCCCTGCAGCCTTAGCTAAACTCCCTTCATTCTAATACTAAAAGTCATGGCCATGGGTCAAAAAACCCTTGAGATAGTGAAGAACTTCCAGTGAGCTTGAGTACAAGAGGAAGTACTAAGCAAAACTATTTTAATTGCATGCAAATTAGTAAGAAATCATTCTACGCTAGGTTGGAAAAAACATAACTTTGCCAAACCTCTGCATAGAAGTGTTTCAGTGTGTTACATGCATGGGGGAAAAAAGGAGCAATTACAGTTCTACAGTAATGAAATGAACAATCACACTTTTAAATCAGAAATTACTAAATTATTGCAGAGCAGCTGATAAATGCCTTCTCTGAAAAAAGAAAAATTAATGAAGTCAGCGAAAACAAATGACTGTGTGGTGCTTAGCTGGCTACTACGTTGAACAAAAATGATAACTGATAACTGAAAAAGACATATCAGGATGTAGAAATCAAATGCAAGTATAGCCAGTTTGAAGCATACCTATGGAAGTCATAAGATAATCCCTAATAATAAACTCAGAGCCTTGGACAGCTCTTGTAAGAGGACAGAAGGATGATGACAGGTGCAGAAGCTGCATCCTACAATGACTTAATCTTACCCTCTGAATTCTCACACGGTTACCTTGCCAGTTCTCCCCCATAACCCACATGGGCAGCGAGAGCAAGCAGCTGTCTGGTACATAGCTGTCTGCCAGGTGAAGCCACAACAAGGACACAGTTGTCAGCATGCAGAAATTAGACACGTATCTTCCTAAAAGCACACATATGGAAGGAATAAGACATTCCCTAACTAGACTGCCCTCGGGGCCTTTCAGCCATGTTCAGAAATTGCTGACTCTGCATTTTTATGGCGGCAGGAGTCAACCCCACATTTTCAGTAGTGGCTTTGAGCCGCAGAAGGCAAGGTTAGCCACTCACATGTCCCTGCTGAAACACCTGGGGACTTGTCATTCACTCGGAATGCTGAAAGAAAGACATAAGCATGTGCCGGACCACATAAAGACAGTCACGACATGCATGTCACTTGTTCTCTCCGTTTCCCAGCTGAGGGCAGAAACCATCCGCCTTGGGGTCTCCAAAGGAGCAAAGAACTACTTGCCAAAACTCACCAGCAGCCACTTTCACACTCCTGGAATTCACTCTTTCAAGTGCTTTGACTAAGCATGGTGCGCAACAGAGTGCTTCTTATCAATTGATCGGTCAAATACTGACAGGTCTAGTATGCAGAGCCGACACTGCTGTGACTGCAGCTACTCCACAGACCCCCACCTCTTCCCAGCCACTCCGCCCAGTTACCAGCTGGCAGTGCTGCATGGAATGCGTGCCGGGATAGGAAAAGTGCTGTGGGTGAAGGACTGGACCTGATGCCAACTGGCTAGAGCCCGGAAGTAGGTGGGGCCAGACCCGGAACTCCCTCTCACCTACCTACATAGGAAGGCGCCATTTTGTCGTAGTCCACATTCCAACCTGAGGAGCCGCCATTTCATGTTATTCCATACCCCACGTGGTTTTGGACTGCTTAGGGCTCGGCTCCCTGGCTTTTTTCTTAACTCTTCTGTATTCCCAGGCCTCCTTCTGACTGCGTGCCCAATTCCCTTGGTCCGGGAAGTGCTCACATGAAAAAAACCTGATCCATTCCTACACAATCACACCGGGTAACACGTCCCGGTGCTGGCGCTGGTGGCTGTCTCGTGTCTGGCGTGGGGGTTTCTGGAGACCAGCGGTACTACAGGCACTCTGATCCCAGCTAACAACTCCACCAGCTCCACTTCTCATTTGGCAATAGAGACCCGCTCGCGTCTCCCACATGAGGATCTGATGGGAAATCCCTCGCCCGCTAAATGCGCAGCCTCTAGCCATGTGGTAAGTCACAGATAACCAAGCGCAGTCCCCGCCAGAGGGCTCCACTCATTTCCATCATAGCGTTCGATACAGCCATGAAAAAAAGAACCCGTCATGGTCAGGAGCTCTCGGCATGCCACCAGTGACAGCAGAGCACTGCAAGAACAAGGGTCTCTTTGATATTTAACCTTGTCACAAGTAGACACGTTCCAGGCTCCTGAGCCTAAATATTGAGCTAGGCACTCCTCTACTTGAGGAAGTAACTGACAAAAGGCATAAAGCAGGCTCTTCTGCTGCACCTCTCTGACACTCCTCCCATCATAAGTGGTCTCATCACAAACAGAACCAGATGTGCAAAAGACTTCAAGGCCTGCAAAGGGCTCCCTACAAAACACTCCTGAGGCTGTGCACAGCTCTTTCTTCCGTGCTCTCTTAACATGCCAGCAGCGTGACTTATGCTTTGACACAGCCAGTACAACTCCTTCTCTTGTGAAAGCACCTTTCTTCTAATGCATGCAAAGAAAACTGTTATCTCATTCCTGCTTCCACAACATGGTTTCTGGCAATTCCAGAATTACCCAGCATCAGCACTGGCAAAAGGAAAACAACTGCAGGTCATCATTTCTAAAGGGATTGCCAGCAGCCATTGCATAGACATCAGGTCTGTTCTCTCTCTGACACTGTGTGTTTCATTTGGCCCCAGCAGCACTCCCACAGTATCCAGCTCTAACCATCATTTATATTTGCTACTTCCCATTCAATGCATGTTTACAAAATTGCAGAGAAAGACATAATGCTTTCCAGCAGGGTGCAATGACTATGAGCACGTGTGACATACTGCCCTATTGTATGCTATGGTTAGAATAGGACAAGTGCGTAGTAGGACATATACTTAGTATTTGATTAGCTTTAGGACATGCTTTGTGCACCAGAGCAAATGTTTACCTGCAGATCAGCTCATGGTGGGCATAAAGATGGAGACAGTTGATGTGTAAAATGATGCTGTAGTCAGAAACATGCCTACACACCTTCAGACAAGTGTGAGATTGAAAGTGCAGCATGGCAGAGCTGGACTGTCTGCTTCAGCCCTCACCCCTACACCACTGGGGCTGGGACAGGTCAGGAAGACGTGAATAAAGCAGTGGATTTGAGTCTGGGAAGAAGCAGGCTCAAATGAGAGCAGGAGGGAAGTTGGTTTGGCTTCTCACCATTCACGTCTTCTTGCAATTTGCAGTAAATAAATTCACTTGCTCCATGTTGCCTTTGAAATTGACTGTTAAGTGAGCTAGCTCCCTTTCCTTATAATGAACCATGAGTTTTCCCATCTCATTTCTCATCCTGTCCTGCTGACAACAGGGAGCACAAGAGCTATCTGGCTTTTAAGTAGCATCAGACCACCATACCTCTATTTACAACGTATACAATATAAGTATGCGTAGAGTTGTAGAAAGGAGTGATAAAGTTTAGTATTTTTTTTTATTCATACAGATGTGTTCTATATACTATACTACACTCTCTATGTACTATTATATCACACTAGATAATTGTCATTTACCTCCATCCTGCATCTCCTCCTGGACATCAGGTAGAAGCTCTAGGCAGATTTGATGCGAGGGCAGGGAAAGTGCTATAGGTCAAGTGAACAATCCAGTAGCACTAGGTCCACCATTCAGAATGAACCTGGACAGAACATCCCTCCCACCTACCTACATACGAAGGTGCTATTTTATTTCAATCTGCTTTTCACAGCTGCCATTTAGTGAAACTTCAAGCGCACCATTTTGTTTCAGTCCACATTCCAGTCTAATAAGTCGTCATTTTGTGAAACTTCAGATGTGCAATTTTGTTTCATTCAACTTTGAAGAGCATCTATTTCATGAAACTTCATAACCCACATCTTTTAATACTGTTCTGTGATTGACTTTTTTTTTTCAAGGCTGTCATTTGCTCATGTCTTCTGAATGACTCCCTACTTATTTAGACCAGAAACTGCTACGATGTTAAAATATATGTATTTATAAACAAATACAGCAGACATAGGTGCACAAGTGCAGACACTGGGGGTTTCTGGCAGTCTCTGAGAAGAAACAAGGACTGCCCTTTGCCAGATTCAGCCACAATGCCACAGGCTGAGCCAACATCCAAGATGTCGATTTCTCAAGGAAAGCATGCTTACAAAAATTCAAAAAAGGCAAAATGCTGCCCAGAAGTGAGGAAGGAGGAGCAACAATATGAAAAACTGTCTCCAGTAAGGCTAAGATAAAAAGAGAAAGAGGGCATGAGAAGGGTGTAGTGGAGGAGAATGTAGGGGAGGAGTAGCACAACAAGGTAGAGAATGGACAAGAAAATATCTACAGGTTCTGAAGCAAAGATTCCCCTATAGCCTGTGTATGAGATGATGCAAGAGCATCAATATGCCCAAAGAGATACCATATCCCATGGAAAGCCTGCATTGAGACACAGAACCATGGAATTGTTCAGGTTGGAAAAGGCCTTAAAAATCATCAAGTCCAACCACAACCTAATCATACTACCCTAACTCTAATAACCCTCTGCTAAATCATGTCCCTGAGCACCACACCCAAATGGTTTTTAAACACATCCAGGGATGGTGACTCAACCATCTCCCTGGGGAGCCTATTCCAGTGCTTAACAACCTTTTCTGTAAAGGAGTTCTTCCTGATATTCAACCCAAGCCTCTAAGCCTCCCCTGGTGCAACTTGAGGCCATTTCCCCTCATCCAGTCACCTGTCACCAGTAAGAAGAGACCAACCCCACTCTTGCTGCAATAAGGTCTCCCCTCAGCCTTCTTTTCCCCAGACTAAACAATCCCAGTTCCTTCAGTCTCCTCCTCCATAGGACATACTCTCCAAGCCCTTCACAAGCCTTGTTGCCTTTCTTTGGACCTGCTCCAGCACCTCAATGTCCTTTCTGTAATCAGGTACCCAAAACTGAACACAGTACTTGAGGTGAGCCCTCAACAATGTTGAGTAGAGGGGCAGGATTACTTCCTTAGTCCCACTCTCTACACCATTCCTGATACAAGCCAGGATGTTATAGGCCTTCTTGGCCACCTGGGCATGCTGCTGGCTTAATTCAGCCCACTATCCATCAGTACACCAAGGTCCCTTTCCATCAGGCAGCTTTCCAGCCACTCCTCCCCAAGCCTGTAGGGTTGCCTGGGGTTGTTGTGACCAAAATGCAGGACCCGACACTTGGCCCTATTGAAACTCATATAGTCTACCTCAGCCCATTGATCCAGTCTACTCAGGTCCCTCTGTAGTGCCTTTCTCCCTTCAGGCAGATCAACACTCCCTTCCAACTTGGTGTCATCTGCAAACTTACTGAGTGTGCACTCCATCACCTTGTCAAGATCATTAATAAAGACATTAAATAGAAGCGGCCCCAGTACTGAGCACTGGAGGACATTACTCGTGATTGATCGCCAAGTAGATTTAACTCCGTTGACCATGACTCTTTGTGCCCAGTCATCCTGCCAGTTCTTCATGCAGCGGAGTGTATGCCCATCCAAACCGTGGGCAGCCAGCTTCTACACAAGGATGCTGTGGGGGACAGTGTCAAACGCTTTACTGAAGTCCAGGTAGACCACACCAGCAGCCTTACCTTCATCCACTTAGTGGGTCACTGTCATAGAACAAAGTTAGGTTTGTCGAACAGGCTCTACCATTCATATACCCATTATTGCAAGAGCATATTATCCCTTCCATGACCTTCCCTGGCACTGAGGGGAGGCTGATGGTAGTGGTGGTGAATTTTCAGGAAGAAAAAAAATCGGGCAGAGCACCATGATGGACTGACCTCTGTAGTCCAAATCCTTGCAATACCCATGTTTTTGGCAAGTCAAAGAGTATGTGTATACAGGAGTGAATTTCAGCCCAAGAAGAAGGGATAAAGCAACCATGTCAAATCCATGACCAACGGGCCAGATATGCTCTGGCCCAGCTTGTACTACAAACCATCCATTGTCCTATGCCATCATGGCAGCAGCTCTTCCCAAGAAAGTAGCCTAGCTGTATGGGGACTGTTGAGTCACAGCATGAACCACTGATTGAACATCTGGAGACAAGACCTGGTCAGCCCTGGGAGCAAGGTGGAGGCAATTCACCTTGCAAAAAGAAGGGGTGAAGCTTAACTCCACCTCTCTTACATCTCATTTAAGGGTTAACTACCACTGTGGGATGATCTCTTGTTGGAGATTTCTTTTCCATGGAGTTTCTACTGCAATCCTAGATCTTTGGAGTTGAGTGAGCACTTATCTTCTTTCATATCACCTTCCCATTGTGCTGGTCCCTCTGAAGCTACATTTGGTGAGTCAGACAGATTCAGATATTAAGATGGCTTTCTTGCTGATTATCTTAAAGTGGGTCAAGGGGGAGAATATGACCTCTTCAGATAGAACTCTGCCAGGGCACATCCCAGGATTTCTGGGATCTCCATATTATGAATTAACAACTACTGCTGAAAAATTGCAGGATAATGGTGTATCTTTCCCCATCCTGCATGGTAGAATATTTCTGTGTATCAGATAAAGGCATCCTAGTCATAAAAGACCAGCAGCTCTCTGCGTCCACTGTAGCATAGTCACTATTAAATGCACTGAATCACACAGATCTCTCAAATAATACCTTAGAGAATGAGAATCAATTATTAGGTGGTTACATGGAGAAACTAGAACAACTTGGTATATTGACGGGGGAAAAAAAAAAAAAAAAAAATCAAGCTTAACTTTCCCTGTATAACAAATCTGAAATATTGCATTGGAAAATACTCACACCCTTGAATCAATGGACCTGGTTAATCCAAAAGACAGAGTTTCAAGGACAGATCTTGAAGTCCCACCTGAGATGGACCACTTAGAGATCTGACCTATAATAATACTAAAGACAAAGAAAGTACAGGATAGACCAGCAGGGGTGCCCCCAGTCAATGGCCCCCTGCTCAAACTCATCTTCACGTGACAGCAGTTCCTATATGGCATCTGAGTTAATGGATCTAGTGCAGCCATTTTGACCAGAGTCAAGGGAAAATATACTGGCTTGACTCTTAAGATTATGGGACATGGGGGCAGAAAGCATTGTAGTTAACAAACTGGAAATTTCTCAGCTTGCATCTATCACCTCATACCCTGCTCTTAGACAAAGATTATAAGCTACTATACAACATTATGATGAAAACCATTCCCTAATAGATGGGTTAATGGTGGCATGCTGCATTACTTGGCCTAATAAGGCCAATATACCACTGCATATGGGTCCTCCACAGAGGATTTTCAAACATACATCTGCACATTGGGCATGAAGGAGGCTATACATGAATAAACATTTGAAAACCCAGATTTGGTGAAATTTTCAGTGGGAATGAAAGATTTGATCTTCAACAGGTAACCTCCCACCTTTACTAAACACTAGTATGTGTATTGAATCCCCTAGTGGCATCGGAGGTCATTGTACAGCAGGCTGCCCAGTTAGTAGCTGATATGGGAGAGACAGAGCTCCTAAGAGCAAGGTGTAATGTTGGGGAGATAGAAGAAGCTGAGATACTTCCAGTTTTTAAAACTAGGAAAGCCTCACTATGGATACTTCAATCAGGCCCCATATGAGTGTCCCAGAAACAAATGTTCAGTGACCTTATACAGACCAGGGCAGCCTTTGCCAAAATTGATTGACAATCTAATCATGTTTTACTTCACCTATGGAAACAATTGAGAGCTGACCAGAAATTTCTAAGTACCCCTAAAAGAGCAAGGATACAAATAATTAAACAAATGCCAACAAGTACTTGGAACCTAGAGGACTTCATAGTCCCTAATATAAGGAAAAAGCCTCCTCAGGTGACCTGGGATATGATGCCCAAGCCAAGGAAATGCCAAGGAAAATGACTTGGCAATCAGGCACCTTATGGCATGACAAGGGATATTAGTCCCCCTGCAACTAGGGCCTCCTAGAGCCCAGAACCAGAGGACCTATGTCAAACTGAAAATTTTTTGGTCCCGAAAGAACACACAGCAGATTACAGCATTGGTTCACACAGTCACTGAAATATCAATCATTTATGGGGATTATGAGGATCGCCTCCCTTAATCTGCTGGTCATGCTCTTTATAATGCACCCCAGGATATGATTGGCCTTCTTGGCCACAAGGGCACACTGGCTCATGGCCAACCTGTTATCCACAAGAGCATCCAGGTCCTTCTCCGCACAGGTTTTCTGCAGCACATCATTCCCTAACCTGTACTGATGCATGCAGTTATTTCTCCCTAGGTGCTGGACTGTACACTTGCTCTTGTTGAACCTCATCATGTTCTTCCCTGCCCAACACCCAAGACTGTCCAGGTCTTGTTGAATGGCAGCACAGTCTTTTGATGCGTCAACCACTCCTCCCAGCTTTGTATCACCAGCAAACTTGCTGGGAGTGGACTTTATCCTTTCATTCAATTCACTGATGAAGATGTTGAACAAGACCAGACTCAGCACTGACCCTTAGAAAACACTGCTAGCTACAGGCCTCTAACCAGACTCTGCATTGCTGATGACAACCCTCTGAGTTCTGCCAGTCAGACAGTTCTCAGTACACCTCACCATCCACTCACCTATCCCTCACTTCAATTTTCATTCCAAGATTGTTGTGGGAGATGATGTCAAAAAGCTTGCTAAAGTTAACATCCACTGCTCTACCCCCATCTATCCAACCAGTGATGACATCATATAAGGCTACCAGGTTGGTCAAGCCTGATTTCTCTTTGGTAAATCCATGTTGACTTCTCCTAACAACTTTCTTCTCTTCCAATTGCTTTAAAAGAATATCCAGAACAAGTTGTTTCAGAACCTCTCCAGAGTCTGAGGTGAGGCTGACTGGCCTGTAGTTTTCTGGATCCTCCTTGCTACAGTGACTTTGGCTATCCTCCAGTCTTCAGGCACATCTCCTATTCACCAAGACCTTTCAAAGATGATAGAGAGCAGCTCAGCAATCACCTCTGCCAGCCCCCTCAGCGTACATGGTGTATCCCATCAGAGTCCAGATTTTTGTGTACTGATTTTGGCTACATGTTCTCTGACCAGATCTTCCTCAAGAAATCTTCATTTCCCCAGACTCTCGCTCTCTCACCTACAGGGTCTAGGATTCCTAAGGGCTAGTCTTAGCATTTAAGACTGAAGTAAGACAGCATTCAGAATCTCCACCTTATCAGTGTCCCTGTCACCAGGGCACCCACCTCATTTAGCAAGGAACCAACATTTTCCCTAGTCTTCCTTTTACTGCTGACATACTTAAAAAACAAAAACACCCCCCCAAATAACCCCCCCTCCCAAAAACCCACCCCTCTCCCAAAAGCCNCCCCCCCCCAAAAAAAAAAAAACCCCTTTCTTGTTATCCTTTACCTCTTTTGCAAGGTTTAATTCCAAGAGGACCTTAACCTTTCTCACTGCATCCCTACAGGCCCTGGATAACATTACTATACTCTCCCCAATTGCACAGGTCCTTTTTCCACATTTCGTGGACCACTGTCTTTTCTTTTGTTTAATCCATGAGTTTCTTTACTCATCCACTCATCCTCATCATCTTTACTCCTGCCACCCTTCCCTGATTTCTTACTCTTAGGGAATCATTGATCTAGAGCTCGGAAGAAGTGGAGTTTAAGTGTCAACCAACTCTAGTGGGCTCCCCTACATTCTAATGCTCCAGTCCTCCAAGTAGATCTTTTAAGAGATCAAAGTTGGCTCTCCTGAAGACAAGGGTAGCAAAGCCACTCACTGCTTTGCTTTTTCCACACAAGATCTTGAACTTCATCATCTCATAATTACGCATCCCAAGCTGCTCCCTTCATCTTCACGTCCCCAACCAGCTTTTCCCTGTTTATAGAAGACCTCATCAACTTCCCCTTTATCTTCAGGTGGGTTGTAGTGCACACCCACAATAGTGTCACCTACATTAGCCCACCTCTTAGTTCTTAACTACAACCTTTCCACCATTTGCCCCCAGGTGGAGCTCAATATATTCTATTTTCTCTCTCACATAAAGAGCGGCAACATCACCTTGCCTCACCATCCTGTCTTTCCTAAAGAGAACATAGTCATCCATGACAGCATTCCAATCATGTGAGTTGTCCCACCATGTCTCTGTAATCACAATGAGATCATGGCCCTGTGATCACATACAGATTTCTAGTTCCTCCTGTTTATTTCCCATGCTGCGTGCCTGGCACTTTAGGGAACTAGAGGGTGGAGGTATCTCTAGAGCAATGCAGAATTTCAGCAGGGCTATTGGCAACGCTGTTTACTCTGAGGAGTCCTCACAAAATTCTATTGGACAGTTGACACAGTTTCCTAAAACTACAGTATTCCCAGGTCCTTCTCTGTCACAAGGGAGTCCATCCTCTTCCTCCATCAAATCTAGTTTAAAGCTCTGATAATCAGCACAAGCTCTGAGCTTGCTCCCCAGAACACTTTTGCCCAAACTGCTCAGTGACATTCCATCTGGCACCCATATAACCAGTCTCTCAAAGGCCTGCCCAAGACCATGATAACCAAGACCTTGATACTAACATTACCCCCTCAGCCAGTAATTTATCTAACCTATTCTCTTCCTTCTTTCAGGGTCAAAGCTGCCAGTCAACCATCTAGTTAATTCTAAATCCACCTAATATTGAGCCTTCAGATGCATATTTCTCCAATTTAGAGATAAGGATGGTGTATGGGACTACATCAAAAGCCTTCAAAAAGTCCAGATAGATGACACCTGTTGCTATTCCTTGGACCACCTATTCTGTCACTTCAACATAGAAGGCCATCAGAATGGTCTGATACAAGCTGCCCTTGGTGAAGCTATGCTGGCTTCCTCAGATCACCTTCCCATCTTTCATGTGCTTTAGCATCTTTTCCAGAAAATTTTCCCAGGCACAGACATGATGTTCACTGGCCTGTAAT
Source organism: Syrmaticus mikado (assembly GCA_003435085.1). Classification (NCBI taxonomy): domain Eukaryota; kingdom Metazoa; phylum Chordata; class Aves; order Galliformes; family Phasianidae; genus Syrmaticus; species Syrmaticus mikado. Next base: position 19,153 of record QGNR01000265.1, read on the forward strand.
TTTCCAAGTCTTTCTTTCTCCCTTTCTTAAAAATTGCTTTGCCACTCAAGAGGGACTTTGCCTGGCAGCCATAACTTTCCAGACATGATGGAAAGTGGCCTGGCAACAATAGCAGCCAGTTCCTTCAGTACCCTGGGATGCATGTCAGTTGTACACATTTGTAGACCCATAAGGTGGTCCCAGACTTGCTTTTCTCTTACAGTGAGGCATTTCACTCTCCCAACCCCCACCCTGAGAGACATGAAAGGGAAGCCTGACTACCAGTTGAAGACTGAGGCAAAGAACTTGTTGAGTACCTCAGTCTTCTTCATGTCTGTTGAAGACAGTTCTCCTTTCTTGTTTATTAGAGGGAAATAAGGGAGCTCTAAAATCAGTACAAGTCCCTCCTCTCAAAGAAATTTGATAAAGGGGGAACATACTGCTCTAGCTTGAAGGAAGAAAGAAGTGCAGTGCATTATAAAAACATAGCAAAGAAGTGAAAGATTACGAATGGATGCTCTGAACTGGTGTAATCGCAAGTTTGGAGCAAACATTGTAAGCATGATCAAAGAGAATGCACACAGCAACCGGGTTCCCATGAATCATTTCTGGAAGGCTAGTCATCCTGCATATACTGGAAGGAATTTCAGACCTAAATAACTCAGTTCTAAGTGACCAACACTGAAATTGCCAACTGCATGACACACTGGCAGGACACACAGAAAAAAAAAAAAAAAAGAGAAAAGGAGTATATCCGTATTTGCTACTGTGACTCATGACATTTGTAAGTCTTCTGAACTGCCATGTCATCAGTAACTGTATTATTTTTCCAGCTTACATTCAGTTGAATGAAAAATATACCTATAAAAAGCCTAGCCCCTCAATATGACCTCTCGGTGCTTTTACAGATACTTTCTCTAAGGTGCCAGCATATCACTTTTTTTCCATAACCCTCCAACTTTTTCTGTCAACTGTAGTCACTTGATATATAGTTCATTTTCCAAGGAAGTCAATTAGCTCTGCTAAAAAAACACTCTCCTGCATTAGGTTTCCTGCTGACGCTCTCTTTTCCTGTCTTCAGAGGTCCTGCTCAAGGCTGTTTTATGGACATATGTACAAACATATAAAAATACAAATGTTGACTGTGACAGGCCCCATAAACCAGCCCTAAATGCAGTCTGGCCCTGTAGCAAGCACACAGCCCGAAGAAGTTCTATAGGAACTAACCACTATTGTCTTACTGCTACTTCAACACAAAAGAGAGTTTTGCTGTGCCTTCATTTTGACTGTGATGGGGAAGAGGAAATCATTATTTTAAATTTCAAGTAGCAGAATTTTTCTAGTTTCACCTGGTTGTGTACTGCAGGTCAAGCAAGTCAGTGGTTGGTATAGACTTTTGATAACTTCTTTTTTGCATCTGGGGAGGTTGCCAATTTTCACCTCTGTTTTCAGAAAGGTGGTTTTCAAAGACAAGGAAAAAACTATGCAGTCAGCTGTCAGAAATGTATTTTGGTTTTCATACTGAACTAGAGAAAGGCATTCATACTTACTGACTATTCTGCAGATAGATCTAATTATGGTAGACATAGACTAACAATGTTTTACCTCAGATAGATGCAATATTTGAAGGATAGTTTTATTTTCCTCAATATACTAAACATACTGGGAAGGCATATTTCCATCCACACCCATAAGCACCTATATTCAAACGTTTACACAGGCATGACAAAATAGAGTATTATTTCTATTATGCAAAGCTTTTTTTTTTTTTTTTTTTTTTTTT
>QGNR01000265.1:20921-49718 GCA_003435085.1 Syrmaticus mikado
TTTTTTTTTTTTTTTTTTTTTTTTATTGCTACTCCTCGAGACTTCTCCCCAACACTGAAACACAGGAAAACTGAATTTTTATATAGTGAAATAACAGTAAGACTCAGAGGACTCATTTCAGGAAGTGCTTATGAACTTCACAGGAGTAGTCCCTTGATCAAGAATGATCATTTCCCATCTGGCAAGGACCTGTCTTTAACATATACGGACTATTGGAAATTAGTAAAAATGATGGCTAGACTAGACTGGGCTGTCTTTGCTGACAGTGAGATCTGTTTTCAGCATTAGCAGGTAAAATTTTCATGCCAATTTTATACACGCTGAGAACAGATTTCCATTAATGCATAAGGGAAAATCCGGAAGAATAGCTAGAATGTTTTTCTATTTTTTTCTATTTTTTTTTTTTTAATTAAGAGTGATGCTTTTTATTAAAAACAAAACAAAACAAAACATAAGCACTGCTGCTACATGTACATATTTTACCTGTGTTGATTTTATACAGAAACTGTCTTTCTCAGGTTTCAGTATATAAATTCTTCTGCCTTTCCACAAATTGATTTCTAATCCTCAATGAACTTCTTCTATTGCTCTCCTTTGCATGCCTTCTATTGCTATACTGCAAGATGATGTTAATGTCAGAGCAGAATTGGAAGTACGTATTACTCATAAGGGACCAATACCTGTTTATTATCCTGTATTCTGCATATTGTATGCTAGTTTAGGACTTCTCAAATTTGCTTGTGTAACGTGAGGAAAGCAGCAAAATCCCAGGCCATAGAGAGTGAGGATCTGCTCAGAGGCAACAGCAGTGGGCACAGAAATAAGGAAAAGATGCTGTTTATCTTCAGAAAGTCTGTAAAGTCCTCAGATAGGCAGAGATCTCCAAATGATATATCCTTCCCTTCACTGACAGCCTTTAAATGAGGTCTGGGAAAGAGCAGACTCCAGACTCAACCCCTTCCAGTCTCTCAGGTGCATTTGCATGCACCTGAGCTCCCCTAGGTTGGCCCTGCTGTTCAATCAGTGTTTCAAGCCGTCACCTAGAATTTCTACTACAGCTTTGTAGAATTGTTTTTTGTTACTGGCATTCAAAACCACTGATTTTTTTCACACAAATCTAGTAAGAGGCAAATTATTTACTTTTTCTCTCAGCTATGCAAAGCAGGCAGGAAAGCAGGTGAGGGATTCAGGTGCTAAACACAGGACTTAACTGCAGTTTGAGGTGCTCTGGGTTATCCTGTGAGGGTTGCTGCTGCATCCTCAGAAAAAAACATGGGCCTACTGCTGGTCTTAGCTCTGACCTTGCCTATTTTCATGTTTATATTGATTCTCATGACAATTAAAGTCTCGGGCAGCATATATGTCCAGACCGCACAGAGGCTATGGCAGTAATACTACATGTGCTTTGAGCTATCTAGAAAACATGACTTTCTTGTGTTAATACAAAGGTATAGACACTGTAGTATGTGTAAGTGGGCAGGACTGCTGGAGTGGAACACCTGTATTTGCCCTGTCTGACTCTTGCTTTGAGCAAGGGCTGTTTGCAGGAAAAGAGAAGGTGGGAGGAGAAAAGAGTGTCAAAAGAGTGAGAGAAGAAACCAAGACAGCAGGGTGAGGGAGATCCTTCAATAAACTGTATGTGGGGAAACAGAATACTGAAGAAAGAAACAATTACAAGAAGAAAGAAGATGGGAAAGAAGCATTTGTGTACAGGAAAGTGAGCACTAAATTAAGAGAGTTTTGAGGACAGTGATGGAAGAGGAGCTGGGAATAAAGAAGAGTTAATGAAAGCTCCACTGAGAGTATAAAACTTAAAGAAAATGTCAGGAGAAAATAAGTAGCCTAAAGGGGACAGAAGCAAAAGAAAATTTAGGACAGCTGACATAAACTGGCCAAAGAGTTATTCCATACCATACAATATCATGCACAAAGAGTTTTGAAGGAGGTGGGAGTTCATCTCAAGCTAGATGGGCATCAGTCAGGAGGTGGTGAGCAATTGCTTGTGCATCACTTGTTATATACGTTCATACACATTATATATATATAGTCATAACTATTATCCTTTTCCTTTTCTCTATCTTAGTAAGAGTATTTATCTAAACCCACAAGTTATACTGTTTTTTTCCTGATTCTCTTCCCCACCCCACTGAAAAATGAGAGAGTGAGTCAACAACTATGTGGTGCTGAGCCACCTACCTGGTTAAATCACAATCAGGGCTGCTCCTTCCCAGATGTAGAATCCTGCACTTGCTCTTCCTAAACTTTATGTAACTGGTGGTTGTCCAGCTCTCTAATTTGCCCAGATCTCTCTTCAAAGATTCTCCAACCTTGATGAAGACTCCTTCCAACTTAGTATCGTCAGCAAGCTTGCTCAAAGCATCTAAGTCATTTATGAAAACATTAAAGAGAACTGTCCCTAAAATGGAGCCCTGGGGAACTCCATTAGTGACTGTCTAACAGCCTGACATAAGGATTAATTATAATCCTAGCTCACCCATCACATAACGTTTTTTCTAGCTGTATGCTGGACATGTTTTTCACCAGAATATTCTGAGAAATATTATCAAAACTTCCCTGAAATCCAAGAAGATAACAACTGGGAACTGGGTTCCCTTGATCAACTAGATGAATGACCTTGACATAAAAGGAAATTAAGTTAGTTAAGCAGGACCTTTCCCTCATGAACCCATTTTGGCTGTGACCAATGACCTCAACGTCTTTCAGGCATTTTTCAGTAACTTCCAGCAGAATTTGCTCCATAATTTTACCAGGTAGTAAAGTTAGACTGACAGTTCTGTCATTACTAGGGCCTTCTTTCTTGCCCTTCTTGGAACAATTGGAACAATCTTTGCCAGCTTCCAGTCAACTGAGACCTCTACAGATACCCGAGACTATTGAAAACTAATTGAGAGAGAGATCTTGCAGTAACATCATCCAACTCTCTGAGTACCCTGGGATGAATCCTATCAGGTCCTATGGACTTTATGCATCCAGGTAGAACAGAAAATCATGCACAAGTTCAGGACTGGCTGCAAATTGATAGTTATTTCAGTCACACTCATCCAACTCAGTGCACCTGAAGTGCCAGCATCCATCATCAGTGTTGAAGACAGAGACAAAAAAGACATTAAAAGTCTCTGCTTTGTTTATGTCCCACTTTGTAAGACCATTCTCATCAAGTAATGATCTGATGTTCACTCTCATCCTTCTTTTATTATTAACATATTTTTAAAAGTCCTTTATATTTCCCCCCACAGTATTGGACAGGTTCAACTGAGTGTTGGCCACATGAATTTTCTCTGCACAAAGGTGAACAGCATCCCTGTAGTCTTCCCATGTCACCTGACCTTGCTTTCAGTGGCCATATACCTTTATTTTTCCACCTAAACTCAAGATCCCTGCTCAGTCAAGCTGGCCTTCAGCTTCACCTGGTGACTTCCCACATTTTGAAACTGCATGATCCTGTGCTGTGAAGGTGCACTTAAAAAGTGATACTTAAAAAGTGATCAGCACTGATGGACACCAATACATTCAAAAACAGTTTCTCAGGGGACCTTACTTACTGTTCTGTTCCCTGAACAGCCTAAAATCTGCTCTCCCCATAATCAGAGTTGAGGCTTTGGTAGCAGTTTTCCTCCTATTACCAAAGATATTAAATTCAATTACTTTATGGTCACCATGGCCATAATGTCCACCAATTGCCACTTCACTCACAAGACCTTCTCTGTTCACAAGCAACAGGACTAGGAGGTCACCTTTTCTCATTGGTTTCATCAATATCTGTACCAAGAAGTTGTCCTTAAGGCATTTTAGGAATCTTCTGGACTTGGTTGTATCAGTTATGTGGTGTTCCTTGTTCATGTCTGACAAGTTGAAGTCCACATAAAGACAAGGGCATTTGATCTAGATGTCTTTTTTAGTTTCTTAAAGGATAATTCATTGTTGTCATCATCCTGGCCAGGTGGTCAATGGCAGACTCCCATTGTGATATCCCCTTTATTTGCTTCTTCCTCAATCCTTACCTAGGGGTTCTCAACTGTGTTGTGTATACAGTCCAGCTGTCTCGCTACATCCAGTGCTACCCCCTGCCTCTCCTGCTCAGCCTGTCTCTTCTGAAAAGCCTGTAGCCATTCAACACAACATACCAGTTACAGGATTCTACCCATCAGGTTTCACTTATACCAATGACGTCATAGCTCTGGGACTAAACTAAAGCTTTCAGCTCTTCTTGCTTGGTGTGCAAGCATTTCAGATGTGCTTCATTGTGCTCAGCATCTCATGGATCAGACTGGAACATTTTGCTATCACACTGCCCCTCTGATTGTGGCATGCAATCTGACAGTTTGTCACCAGCCGTGTAGGTGCACTTCAGCTGGCCTATCTGTCTCACTTCCAAGCTAAAATAATAATAGTTGGTATAAGAAGACAGTGCCTTTCCCTACAATGTACATGTTTTGTTTTCCGTTTTCCAGAAAGGCTACTGTTTAACAGAGATATATAGAGGGCTATTTCTATCTGTCCCTAACTTTTATTTCAGTGATGACAAATCCAAGATGGAGTTATTTATTTCATATTCAAGGAAAGTGTATAAATCCACTACATTAAAACTTGAGATATTCATTTCATGCTCAAGGAAGAGTTATCGTTCAGTTCACTGATAGTCCCTCCCTTCCTCTTCCATACAATCTGTGAACAGGAATTGTTCATTTCAGATGGCAAAAATGACATAACTCAAAGAATCAAAAAATCATAAAATCCTCAGAGTTGAAAGAAATCTCTGAAGGTCATGCAGTCCAACTGCCCTGCAATGAACAGAGATACACACACAGCTAGACAAGGTTCCTCAAAGCCTGGTTCAGCCTGGCCTCAAAAGTCTCCAAGGACAGAGCATCACCAAATCTTTGGGCAGCCTGTCCTGGTGCCTCACCACCCTGACTGTAAAAGACTTTTTCCTTGTATCCAGAATAAATCTGCCCTCTTTTAGTTTGAAACCATTTGCCCTTGTTCTGTCACCACAGATCCTACTGAAGAGTCTGTTCCTTTCTTTCCTGTAGTTCCCCTTTACATACTGAAAGGCCACTATCAGGCCATCTCAGAGCCTTCCCTTCTCCAGGCAGAACAGCCCCAGCTCTTTAAGCCTGTTCTCATAGGAGAGGTGTTCCATCCCTTGAATCATCTCTGTGGCTCTCCACTGGACTTGCTCCATGTCTTTTCTGCACTGACAACTCCATTCCTGGATGCTCCAGGTGAGGCCTCATCAGCACAGAGTATAGGGGCAGGCTCACCTTCCTCAACCTGTTGGCCCTGCTTCTTTTAATGCAGCCCAGGATATAGTTGGCTTTCATCCAGAAGGGCGCCCATTGCTAGCTCATGTTCAGCATGCCATTCACCAGTACCCCCAGGTAATTTTGGCAGGGCTCAATCCTTTCATCCCCCAGTTTGTACTGTTAGTGGAGGTTGCCTCAACCTAGGTGCAAGACCTTGCACTTGGCTTTGTTGAACTTCATGAGGATCTCTGTCAAAGGTTTATGGGCTGGTTTGGCCTAGTTCTGTGACTAGCAGGGCGTAGGGATTTATGAATCTGGGACTCTGGAAAAGGGAAACAGGGGACCCCAGGTAATTAAAAACAATGGCAATGATCTGGGGAGAAACAAACTAATTTACTAAATAAGGTACCAGAATGCAAGATAACATACTATAATGCAATATAATTAGAATTGAAGCTAATAAATCAAATATAATGAGAGAAAGAGCATCCAAAAGATGCTCTTAAAAAGACCTTACACTAATGCTGAGGCGGTGTGTGCACTCAGTATGAGCAGCAGGGAGAAGAGTCAAAAAAGGCAAAAGGACACATCAGGTGACCTACCAAGGCCTTATATCTGTTCCCCCTGAGCAGAAATGGTAACAGAACAGTCTTCTGGGGAATGTAGTAGTTCTCTTCTGGAACAGGTACCCAGGCCTGGAGCATTAACTCTTTAACTCTTAGTGCACTACATGATGTTATGATGTGGAATATCGATAAACAAAACTCATAAAACCATAACATCCTCCTGGGTCCTCTGCTCAAGCCTGTCTAGGTCCCTCTGCATGGCATCCAATCCCTTAAACGTAGAGCTGGGCGGGGAGAAATTTAATGAAATATAACAAGGACAAGTGTAGAGTCTTACATCTGGACAAAACAATGCCAGATACCGGTTCAGGCTGGGGACTGACCTGTTAGAGAGTAGTGCAAGGGAAAGAGACCTAAAGGTCCTGGTGGACAGCAGGATGACCATGAACCAGCACTGTGCCCTTGTGGTCAAGAAGGCCAATGGCATCCTGGGGTGAATTAGAAGGGGTGTGGTTAGTAGGCTGAGAGAGGTTTTCCTCCCTCTCTACTCTGCCCTGGTGAGACCGCGTCTGGAACATATTGTCCAATTCTGGGCCCCTCAGTTCAAGAAAGACAGGGAACTGCTTGAGAAAGTCCAGCGCAGAGCCACAAAGATGATTAAGGGAATGGAACATCTCCCTTACAAGAAAAGGCTGAGGGAACTGGGTCTCTTTAGTTTGGAGGACACTGAGGGGTGACCTCATTCATGTTTATAGGTATGTGAGGGTGAGTGCCAGGAAGATGGAGCCAGGCTTTTCTCAGTGACATCCAATGATAAGACTAGGGGCAGTGGGTGCAAGCTGAAACATAGGATGTTCCACATAAATAAGGGAAGAAACTTCTTCAAGTGAGGGTAACAGAACACTGAAACAGATGCCCAAAGAGGCTGTGGGGTCTCCTTCTCCAAAGACATTCAAAACCAGCCTGGACATGGTCCTGTGTGATCTAATCTATATGTTCCTGTTCTGGCAGGGGGATTGGACTAGATGGTCTTTCCAATCCCTGACATTCTGTGATTCCGTGATGCTGTAATTCTGTGTGTTGATCTTACCACACAGCCTGGTCCACAGATTTTCTGAGGGTGCACTCAACTGCACTATCAATGTCATTGATGAAGATATTAAAGAATATCAGTTCCAGCACTGCCTCATGGGGGACACCACTGACCTCCATCCAGAAATGAAGCCACTACTCTACTGATTTGATCCTGCAGCCAATTCTTCATCTATCGAACAGTCCACCCATCAAATTCATATTTTTCCAATTTGGAGAGAAAGATGTTATGGTGTACCATGTCAGAGGCCTTACTGAAGTTCAGGTAGATGACATCATATAATCATAGAATCATAGAATATCCCGAGTTGGAAGGGACCCACAAGGGTCACCAAGTCCTCCCCCGAGCTCCACAAAGGACCACCCAAACTCAAACCCTGTGTCTGAGAGCACTGTCCTAACGCTCCTTGATCTGCAGCAATTTGGGGCTGCACCCTCCACCTGGGCAGCCTGCTCCATTCCCACTGTCCTCTTCTGCAGACCCTGTTCCCCCGCCTGACCTTTCCTTGAAACCAACAGTTCTTCCCTTACCCACTGATGCAGTTACACCATCATGGAAGGACACTAGATAGGTCAAGCAGGATTTGCCGCTGGTGAAGTCACGCTGGTTCTCCTCTATCACCTCCCTGTCTTCCATGTGCTTCCAGGAGGATTTGCCCAAGATCCTTTCCAGTACAGATGTGAGAATGACATTTTGGTAGTTCCCAGGGTCACCCTTTTTACTCTTCATAAAAATGGGTGTGATACTGCTCTTTTTTCCAGTCACCATGGACTTCATCTGACTGCCATGACTTTTCAAATATCATTGAAAATAATTTGGTGACCACATGAGCCAATTCCCTCAAGATTCTGGGATGCATCTCATCAGGACCCATAGACTTGTCGATGCTGATGTACCTCAGGCGGTCACAAAACTGATCTTTGATTACAGCAGAAGGGACACTGCTTCCTCAATCCCCTCCTTCCAAACCTATTATTTGAAGGATCTGTGATGAGCAGTTGTCAGAAAAAACTTCAGCAAAAAAATATTGTTGAATGCCTTAGCCTTGTCCTTGTCTGTTGTTACCAAATTGCATGTGACACTCACTAGTAGGAGTCTACCCTCTTGGACTTTCCTTTGCTGGTTGAGGCACCTATAGAAATCTTTCTTATTCTTCTTAGTACCCCTTGTCAAGTGTACTTCAAATGTGATTTTGCTTTCCTGACTTCACACCTACACAACCTAGCAGCTTCCTTATTCTCTTCCCATGGTAACTGTCCTTATTTCCACTGCCTGTGCATTTTCTTCTTCCTCTCCAGTTTCACCATTAGGTCCCAGTTCACCCATGTCAATCCATTGCCTTCCTTTCCTGACCTGCTACACTTGGGGATGGAGAGCTCTTACATCCTGAGGAAAGCCTCCTTAAAGATCTGCCCACTCTGCTCTGCAGCCTTGCCCATGAGGACAGTCTCCCAGGGTGTTTTACTGACTAACTCTATGAAGAACTGGAAGTTCACTTCCCTATAATTTTGCACTCTAATTTTACTCTTTGACTGTCTCATATCTCTCAAGAGTGTGAACTCCACCACAGCTTAGTATTAAAAACAGACAAATAATTATTGTATTTTATTTATCCTCAGAAATTACCACTTGGTTAAAAAAAAAAAAAAAGTGAAACCCTTATGTCACCAATCATCACCTAAAAATAGTGAAGAACAACAATTGGCTGTCATATAGAGAAGTCTACAAAATACAAAATAACTATTCAGCCTCATATTCAAACTAACTTCACAGTTTTACAGACACTGGGAATACATTAACATTAATTCATAAATTTCAAAAGCAAATCCAGAGAAGTAGTAAAAATTGTCTTATTTGGTTATTTATTCAATTGTGCAGGTTTTTGAGTGTGATGTCTTCTATTAAAGAAAAATACAAGCACAATTTAAAAGTGGATTTTATCTAAAAACTGCTTTTCTCATAATTTCAAGCAAATAAATTCTTTTCCTTTTCCACAAATGGATTTTTGTTTCTCATTAAACAATTTTGTGGCTGTTGCAACTATCCTTTTATAGTTCACCCTCTCCCTCTTTCACATCAGCTATGAATGTGAATTACTCACCTGCTGTTGTATGTGAAATTCGAGCACACAATTATCACTTGATTTGTTGGCATTTCATTGCCTCCTGTCTTGCTGATAATAGTTTATGTCTACTTTTTACAAACTTTTGCTTAGTGAATTCATGTTTCCTTCACTTCCCACTGCATCCTTTGACCCAGACTGTATTAACCAGTTAGTTCTCCCATCAGAAAGTGCTTTGTGTGCTTTCATTATTGATCATCTAACAGGTTATTTATTAAATAATATTGCACAGAGCCAAAATTCTATCCTTCCCATTTGAACAAAGCAATCACAGAAAGTAAAATACTTTTCTTTGAGTAACATCTTCTGAATGTGATTCTCATAAATTGTCTCTTGAGTGAGATACTTAGACAGTATAATTGAATAACCACCCCAGAGTCAGAATTTCAAGATTTTAGTTTTCCATTTTCTATGCTATCAAGTGCTTTTCTGAAGTACTTTATACTTCTCTGAGTTCTGTGTAAGCCATGGAACAATCTCTCAGGACTAAGTCCCTCTTTCAGGACTGAGCCCTGGATGAGAGGTTATAAAACTGAGATAACATGGAAGGAGAAAGGATCTGTCTCCAGTTCTGGACTCCCCAGCTCAAAAAAAAAATAAAAATAAAAATAGGGATCTCCCAGAAAGAGTCCAGCAGAGGGCAACAAAGATGATAAAGGGCCTGAAGCATCTTCCATGCGAGAAAAGGCTGAGAAACCCAAGACTGTTCAGCCTGGAGAAGAGAAGGCTGAGAGGAGATCTCACAACACTTTATAAGCATCTAAAGTGCAGGTGTCAAATGGAGGGGGCCGGGCTCTTTTCAGTAGAGTGCAGTGATGGGACAAAGGGCAATGGGAAAAAACTGGAGCACTGGAAATTCTATACAAACATGAAGAGGAACTTCTTTACACTGAGGGTGACAGAGCACTGGAACAAGCTGCCCGAAGAGGTTGTGGAGTTTCCTTCTCTGGAGATATTCAATACCTGTCCGGATGCCTACCTGCACAACCCACTGTAAGGAACTGCTTTAGCACAAGGGTTGGACTCAATGATCTCTAGAGGTCCCTTCCAACCCCTACAGTTCTATGATTCAGTAATTCTGAGATGATGTGATATGTGAGCCCATTCTGACTTCTTTACATTCTTTTATTTTATCAGACTCCACACAGCATGACAGATTCTTCCATTTTTTTTGCCAAAATTTCAATGTCCAAATTTTCAAATTCTGCTATTCTGTGATCAATTACTATCAAACTAGTTTCTGTTTAGTGCTTAGTCTTCTTTGCAGCGGGTTGCAAATGACATCTACCTGATTTTATTTAAGTAATTATATAATAATAAATTTATCTGCCAGAGTGAAAACAGAAAAGGAATCAAAGATCTGCATCCGCATCTGTATCACCAACATGAAGAAGCAGATCACAATGTAAGACATCAGGAGAAAGGGATAAATGCTACAAAACACATACAAGCTAGTTAAAATCAGCAGCTCATTCACCAAACACTAGAAATCACTTCAGTAAAATTTGTGATGAAAATACGCAGAAGCTTTCCAGGCTAAGCATGGGTTCTGCTGAGTCCAAATCATAAAATAAGAGCAGGTCACCATTTCTAGACATGTATGTTCTAAAAAAAAAAAAAAAAAAAAAAAAAAANCTAAAAAAAAAAAAAAAAAAAAAAAAAGTCAGTATTTTGTCAGTATTGACTGGAATATTTTTGTCTACCTTGCACCATTAGGTTAGGAGGAACCTCAAGCACCATCAAGTTCAAATCCCCCTCCCATAGGCAGGGTTACCAACTGCTGTGTCAAGCACTAGATCAGACTGCCCAAAGCCCCATCCAATCTGTGCAAAAACCTCACTGGGCAGCCTGTGCCAGCACCTCATCATTCTCCCAGTAAAAAAAACTACCCTCTGACATCTAATCTAAATCTCCTCCTTTAATTTAAAACCATTTCCTCTTCTCCTCTTGCTATTTACCCATGTAAAAAAGTTGATTTCCCTCATGTTTATAAGCTCCTTTTAAATACTAGGAGGCCTTCCACAGTAGTAGTTCCCTTCTACTAGAAGGCTGTCTTCCCACAGCTTTCTCTCTTCCAGCTTGAACAAGTCCAGTTGCTTCAGCCTGTCTTAACAGGAGAGGTGCTCCCCAGCCCTTGGATCATCTTCATGGCCCTCCTCTGGACTCTCCCCAAAAGCTCCACATCTTACCAGAGCTGAGGGCCCCAGACCTGGACACCATACTCCTGCTGGGCCTTATGAGGACAGAACAGAGGTGGAAAATCATCTCCTTCATCCTGCTGGCCACCCATCTTCTGCTAGAACCCAGAATACCATTGGCTGCCTGGGCTACAAGTGCACACTGCTGGCTCATGATAAGCTTTTCATCAACCAGCACCCCAAAGTCCTTCTGAGCAGGACTATTCTCAAGGATTTCTTCTCCCAGTTTGTATACACATCTGGTATTACCTCAAGCCAAGTGCAAAACCCGTCTGAAGATTTTCCTGTAGGAACACTGGTTTTAGCCCTCAGGAGAGTGCCCACCTCAGTAACAACAGAGATCAGGAACGCTTCTCTGGTTATGAACCTGAAAGCAAGGTACAGAGCCCTGTTAGCACAAAGTGCTGCAAAAACTGCTGCCTCATGGTCTCACTGCCATGCCATGCCATGCCATGTTTGCCTGTCCTGGTTGCTCATGCTCCCGAGGGGCTGCCTGTGTATGTGTCGGGGTGGCAACTGCTGGTCCTGGCCCTGCCCACAACTTGTCAGCCACTCTCTCTTAAGAGGGCACGGGGGTTCTGGCAGCTCCATGTGGCTCTCTCCTCACCGTGGGGTCTCCACAATTTCAAGATCCCTGTCACACCATAATACCCTATTCTCTGCAAAATGCACTGGCACCTGAGCTCATCTTCTCAGAGCTGATCACTGTCTGGAACTGATTGTCCTCATAAAAGCTGTTGCTGTTTCTGAGACTATGTAAGAACTGTGCACATGAGAGATGATGTGTAATAACCATTACCATCACAGCTTCAGATCACAAAATCTTCTATAAATGTTTAAATCTATTCTGTTCCAGGAATGAGCCTAATACTTAATTGTACCTTGGTGAAACAGTCACAAAACAAGAATTATCTATCAGTTGTAAACAAAAAAAAAAGTAGAATTACAGCTAATAGAAGGCTTGAGACATTAAACCAGGTATGTCCAACTCACAATCCACAGGCCACAGCCACATGCGGCCCAGCCCAGACCAGTGTGCCTCCCTAATGTCATTCAAAACAGAATTTAAAAAAAAAAAAAATTAAATTGTGGATGAAGGAAGACTGTTCAGTGAAAAATGGACAGGTTAATACTTTTTTTGTTAAGATAAATATTATAGTACTACACTTAACTTGTAAGAAAAATGGGTCCGTTTTCAAAAATTACAATTTGAAAATATATCATGTACAAAAACATGCTGACAATTTTGATGCATCTTAAGGAATGTTTTGTAAAGACAAATAGTGGAACTGAAAGAAGTCTGTCACTTCAACAATTTTTTTAAATTTTTTTAAAGTAACAGTGTAGACTCTGTTATAAAAGCTAGTTATGTTAGTAGATCTGATTGCACACACAAAAAAATCAAAACCATTCACTGATGGTTTTGCACTGACAGGAAAGCAATGGATAGAAAACATGGCAGATACAATTTGTCCTGATAAAAATAATAGACTTTTCTAAAATCAATTTGTCTCACCAAACTATAGCCAGACAAACTGAAGAAATAATCGATAAGAAGAAATAATCGATCAGAAGAAATTTGGACAGTAAAGATGCTAATTTCAAATTTTATGCTATGACAGTCGATCAAATGATGCTATAAATATAGCTTAACTAACCATTTTTATTAGAAGTATTGTTAACTAATACAATGGCACTGAAGAAATGGCTATGAAAAAAACAGAACTAAATATCTTGATTTGTATGAAGTAGTAAAAATTACATTAAAGTGTTTTTCTTAAACCTTTGTCGACATATCAGGTATAGCTATTGATAGCATCCCAGAGATGGTTGGTAAAAAGGAGATTATGATGGTGGCTCTGCCCTGTCGAGTGGGCCAGCCCAGCCCAGCCCAGCCCATGTACTCACAGTTCAGCAACAACCAAATATTAGTGAGTGACTGACACTGTCTGGGCTGAAACCAGGGCACAGGGTGTAATACACAAGGCACAATGTGTAGCAACTCAAGTTATGGCAAATAATTTTAGGCATTTTGATACACTGGCTAAACACAGCCCTATGAACAGTGAAAAATATGCAGCACTTTCCATTTTGTTAAAATAATTTGAGACTAGGGTTAAGATTGCTGAATAAAATCCACTTTTTGTAAATTGCCAGCTCCATTTTCAGTTGACATAATCACATTACATGCACAATTTCAAATGGAAGGTACAGAGCTGCAATCAGATACTCAACTCAAAAATTTAATCATGCCTCTTTACTAGACTTCCATAAGAACTATCCTACCAAAGAAAAACATCCCTCACTTTATAATCATGCCTTATTCACATCATCACTTCTGGTAGTACATACATTTGTGAACAATTGTTCTCAGGGATGAAAACCAGGAAAATCGTATGTCCTGCACTTCATTCACAACAACCACATACAGCATCCCAGGCTTGGGGCAGAGTGGCTGGAAACCTGTATAGAGGAAAAGAATACAGGGATGTTAGTTGACAGCTGGCTGAACATGAGCCAGCAATGTGCCCAGGTGGCCAAGAAGACCAATGGCATCCTGGCTTACAGTCAGCAGGAGCAGGGAGATGATTGTACCTCTGTGCTCAGCACTGGTGAGGCTACACTTTGAGTACTATGATCAGTTTTGGGCCCCTCACTAACAAGACAGACATTGAGGCCCTGGAACACATCCAGAGAAGGAAAATGAAGTTGGTGAGGGATCTGGAGCCCAAGTCATACAAGGAGCAGCTGAGTAAACTGGGATTGTTTAGTCTGGAGAAGAGAAGGCTCAGGGGAGAACTTAATGCTCTCAACAACTGCTTGACAGGAGGTACAGTCCCACTAAGGTGGGACTAAGGCCTCTTCTCCCAGGTGGCTAGTGACAGGACAAGAGGTAATGGCTTCAAGTTGCACCAAGGGAGGTTCAATTTAGATATTAGGAAGAATTTCATCTCAGAGAGAGTGGAAGCACCTTGGAACAGGCTGTCCATGGAAGTGGTGGAGTCATCATCTCTGGAGGATTTAAAAAAAAAGGGATAGCCAGCAGGGCGAGGGAGGTGATTGTCCCTCTTCTATCCTCTTGAGGCTCTACCTGCAGTACCGTGTCCAGGGATGGTGCCCTCAGCACAAGAAGGACATGAAGCTGTTGAAACAAGAACAGAGGAGTGCCATGGAGATGATCAAACAGGCTGAGGGAGATGGTCTCTTCAGTCTGGAAAAAAGAAGGCTCAATGAAAACCTCGCTGTGGCCTTCCAATACTTAAAAGGAGCCTACAATGAGTAGGGAGACTGAATTCTTACACACTCATATAGTGATAGGACAAGGGGAAACAGTTAAACTAAAAGAGAGTAAGAGATTTAGACTGGATGTTAGGAGGAAATTTTTCAGAAAGGGTGTTGAGGCACTGGCACGGGCTGCTCAGAGAAGCTGTGGATGTTCCATCTCTGGAGGTGTTCAAGGCCAGGGTGGATCTTTACTGTCAAGGTGCAAACTTATTTTTTGTTACCTCTCAGATTTGCTAAAAAACTGAGATCTTCCCAGGAGCTCCAAAAACTGAACATGCACCAGTCATCTCAGTAGGCATACGTCTACAAGAGCTTCTCTGAAAGTAATGCAACCTATTTTATTATGTTGGCCCAAGGTGTCAGAGGTGGATGTCGGTGTTATGGCAGCAGAGGTTGAGCTTTCCTTACATTTTGTTGCTGTGCAACAGATGGCAGCAGAGAGGCAGTCTGACAAAATGGTGTCGTCTGATAAGGAAGAGTGTATGAAGCAAAGGTATGTCACTGAATTCCTCCATGTGGAAAAAAAATGGCACCCACTGACAGACACTGAATTCCTCCATGCGGGAAAAAAAAAATGCCACCAATTGACAGACATTCATAGATGCCTGCTGAATCTTATGGGGATGTGAGCACAGCGAGACAGTGGTGGTGCATCTCAGGAGTGGCAACAATAACCCACCTCCACCAGTGCAGATTTTTACAAGTCATGCAGGCTTTCGCTCATTGCTGGTGAAAATGCAGGTAGTGGTGGCGACAATGTTGAAAAATAGTGAAAAATATTAGCTCCGAACGTGCCCTATCAAATAGCGCTATTGTGCTCTTTGTATCGGTTGCCATTTCCGTGGAAACAAAAGAGGCACCACTTTCGGAGCGACCCTCGAACATACGCACACGGCGCTTTCGGGGAACGCCTGCTCGGAGCCACACAGTTTTGCTGTAGCGTTTCGCACGCGACCCGCAGACACCTCGCGCTGTCACCGGAGGGCACCGCGGGGCTGCGGATCGGGCACGGTAACTCGGCTTCGCCGCGCGGATCTGAGCTCGCCGACCACCTCTGACGGCGGCGCTCGGCGAGACGCCCGCCCGACCGCATCGCCATGGCGACCGCGTCGCGGTCTCTCCGCTCTCCCTTTCTTCGCTCCCCCCGCCCCCGCCCAACAACGGGGCACCACGAGAGCAGATGCGCGGCACTACGCGGGGTAACAGGCAGCCGACCCCCCGCCGCTCCCGCGCCCCGCTGCCGGGCGATCGTCCGTCGGCGCGGCGCGCCTCGCGGAAAGCTCCGCCCGCCGACCGCGGGGGCGGGCGCTGAGCGGCGGTATCGCGGCCGCCCGCTAGCTATTGCCGGAAGTGGCGCGCGGCCTCACTTCCGGTGAGCTCTCGAACGGCCGGGGGCGGCGATCGGCGCTACCCGGAGCCAGGATGGCGCTGTGGCTCCCGCGGTACCGGGACGGCAGCCCCGCGGTGGAAGAGGACGAGCAGCGGGAGCTGTCTCCGGGCTCCCGACAGCGCCTGCAGGTACGCACCGAGCTGCCGGCGTCGCATACCGCCGCAGCCCACGGTGGCGCAATTCCCCGGCCGTCGCGGGGCGCCTTAGCGCCGCCGGCCCCGCCGCCCCGCCCGGCTCCGGCCCGCCGCGGGGAGGCGGCCGCCAAGGCCGCGGGGACGCTGTGGGGCGGGGCGGGCGGGAGTGCCTGGGGCCGGAGCGAGCCGGGGGGGCGGGTGGAGGGTGGGGGCTGGCGGCCGGCGCTGCCCGCGGGTAACAGTTTCACGTCCGGTAAGTGGCGCGGGGAGAGCCGCGCCGGAGCGATGTCCTCGTCTGTGTCTGAACGCCGGGCGTGTGGCCTGTGTGCTTTTCTGCTAGCCGGCCTCTGTAAGTTCATTGCCGTGAGTTCTGTGTGTTCGTGTGTTATCAGCCTACATCACGTGTAGCAGCCGCTACCGAATTCTCCAAACAGCGAGGTTTTCATCTCCCGTCTGAGAAGGGAAACGGTCCAGAGAATTGGCACAGAACTTTGAGGCAGAAGAGACTCCCCCCATGTATGCTTTCACAGTCTGTGTTGGCCTTCGTGTCCCTGAGCCAGACGTCTTCAGCAGCACGGGTTTCATAAGGTGGCCCCCGAGGGCTGAGGGATGAATATGTGTGGAGAGGGGTGGGAAGGCACAGCGGGGGATGTACTCCCAGCACTCCTAGATTTCTGAGCAGAAATTTCCAGCATACATCTGGAAGCAGTGTAAGTGCTGGTGCTGAAGAGGTCGTTCTCTCCTACCTACGAGACACGATGCCTTTGATAGATTTGATCAAAAAGAGTATGCTTGTATTGGGCCTCTGCCACTTCATAACTTGCATTCTGTTTTCACTTGCCAGTTCAAAGAAAGATGTTGGCCATCTGTTGAACTACTCCGCATTGGAATGCCAGCAGTTACTTTACTGTTGTTATCTTACATCACAAAACTGATACTTCTAAGAAGTGTGCGTTCAAACTATTTATCCAAGTGTTCTCATAGTTGTCTGTTGCTAGCATTCCAGCCAGAGGGAGATCACAGGAGGACCTTTCAACTGTGTCAGAAATAGTCTTCAGATTGTATAAATATTACTGATAGTGGTACTTGATTCAAGATTTTGCTAATACACTTATAAAATTAATATAGCTTGAGGAAGAAATGTCATACTAAAATCCTACCTGCACTAAACCACACTTAATCACTCCTGCAGATAGAATGCTGCTTCTGAGATGCCTTCCAGATCAGCATTATCTTTAGCATTTAAGCTTGTCTGCTCCTATACAATTTGTGAACTTGTTGATTTTCCCTCCATAAAGAACATGTCTGACTTTCCTCACAGATCTATAGCCAAGAGATCGAATTAGCCTGCCAAAAAGAGAAAGAGTTTGTGAAGCACTCTGTAGAATGCACATGGAATCTTGCAGAAGCTCAGCAAAAACTTGGTAGCTTAGCACTGCATAACGCAGAATCCTTCGATCAAGAACACGCTCAAGCAAAGACTGAAATTGCGGAGTTGAGATGGAGAGAGGAGGAGTGGCGAAGAAAAGAAGCAGCACTAAACCAAGGGGAAAGACAGGACCTATGGAACACAGATCTTGTTAGTAAGGAGGTATTTAATAAGGTATGGCTCATTTCATTGTGCATCAAAACATACATTACCCTCATTTTTCATTATACTTGTTAGTTTTGAGTGCAAAATCACAAGGTGTGTTAAATGTTTTCTTGTTTACTTTTATTTTGCCTCATGGAAGGGAGTAAGCTGCACTCATGCTATACATCTAGATGACATTTCATTACCAGAAGCGGAGATCAGAACTTGCGTGGTCATAAAGTACATATATTACCAAACTGGGTCAAACAATACCTTCTTCACACCAAGAGCTTCTCTGCTCTGCTTCTCTGGTGTGCAAGATTCTCAAATGTGAAACAGTTTACTTTTAATACTGACTACTGCAATACAGGTTATTTAGCAACAACTCTTTTCAAGTAGAACATCTGCCTTGTTCTCACAACTTAATTTGAAATAAGAACATTTAGCATATTTCAGTTTCACTGATTAAGCTGCATCAGGGTTGCAGAATACATTATTCTTGTGCAAAAATCAGTGTGCGCCTTCCTGCATACAGAACTTTCTCTGAACTTTTTTTGGCTAGTCAACTAAAATGAAACTTTCCAAGTCTGTTACTAGGCAATATGCTTATTTTAAAGAAAATCTTCTCAAGCATGTGATGTGACTCTTAAATTAGAATCTTCCTTTAGAGGGTAACATGATAACATGTAATAGTCCTGTATATTGCAAAAAGGTACGTATGGAGATTTCTGTGGTAGTTACATCTTTGTCTTCCTCAGAGTTTTATTAATCAAAAAAGAAAAGAAACAGAAGATGAAGATGCAGCTGAATCATTTATGAAAAAACATGAACAAAAGATTAGACACTTTGGTAAGTGCACTTTTCCCAATATTTTCCGGTTCAAATTTCTATGAACTTCTTGAAGGTTTACTCATTACTGAACTGAACAAGTGCTAACAAATGACAGACTAGCAGATTGTCTGGCTTTATTTTATCAGGACAGATAATCATTTCAAAGTGAAATAAGCCATAAACTGTTAACACCTGCAATCAGTAGGACAGTTAACTAAAAACAAGTACTCAAATAAGTGTAAGATCTTAAAACCAAAGCCTAAGTAACTTTTTTTTTTTTGCTGATCATTAGAGAAGTTAGGGATATACATGGAAACATAAGTCCTGTATAGAAGTGCGCTTGGGATTGTCTGAAGCTGTCTTCTTTTAAGAAGTGGCTTTCTGGTGGCTATTAAGTTGCAGAGGGAATGATTGTTAAAGATAAATATACTGTGTGTATGTGCACAGAATTTTGTTTGTTAAAATTATATTTATCTATCCACTAGGTGTCACCCTAGCTCCATTGTAACTGTTGAACCTCTAAGCAAAGCTCATTTTGTAAAGTAATCTTAAAAATGTGGTGGTCCTGTTAAGTACTTCCCATTTTTTTTGCAGGCTGTTTACAGACAATGATGTAGTATCGCTATATGTCAAATTTCAGAACAATCAAGAATTGGACTGAGTTGACAAAATATACCTGGTTCTATTATCTGAGTTCTATAAAACTGGCTTCTAGGGATCTCCAGTTGAGGCACAATACTGTCACGAATATGTAAATAGTAGCAGTGGGCATACACTGTCAAATACCTGAACTGTTAAGTATAGTGATGATATAATCAGAAGATGTCTTCTCTGCTGTGAATTTCAGCAGAACAAACTGGCTTTACTGTGTTTCCTGATTAAGAGTTGGGTAAAGTTACTTTGTTTCTATAATTGCTTAATCTGAATTTAGACAGTCTTCCTACAGAATGTTTTTCTTTAATTCAAAGTCATGTTGTTTTAATTCAAAATAATTAAGTTCCTAGTAAAAAGGATGTTACTTCCTTTATTCTGTGCTTGCTGCTGCCAAGGGGAAGTATAGACTTCACTAGCCAGATAGTCCAGGTCCCTTTTCTGGATCCTGCTCTGCCATTTATGTATTAGAGAACTTATGCAGAGCATCTCTGCTGTTGAGAAAGCCAAAAGAAATATTCATTATTGGTTTATTGTAGATATTTATTCATCAGAATTAAGATTAGTTTAGGTCATCTTTTGCAGAATTATAATTATATGCTGATAGATGAGTTAAGCTTTATATGTGATGCTGGTTGCCAGCAAATTATTTGACTAGTAGCAATATATGAAGAACAGCTGTATAATTAATGAATATACAGATGTTATAATTAAGAAATACACAAGAAAGTTAAGCTAATCAGGTTATCATGCTAAAGATGAATAGATGGAAGGCTTACCCCTGTCCTGGGCTTGCTGAGAAGGCTTTAAGAGGAATAGTCTCCAACAGAGATCTTTCTCTAGTGCTAATAAGCTCTTAAATGAGGTCTAGGAGAGGTGGAGCAAGGCTCCATCCCTTCCGGTAGGTGAATTGTCTTCACCTGAGGGCTGACTCATTGCTCAACTCAGGTGGTCAGTCAGAGGTTCAGGCTGTGATTCAGCAATTCCCATGAAACAGCATGAAATTGCATCGGGGAGGCTCAAGATGGGAATTAGGAAATGGTCCTTTGACCAAAAGCATGTTCGGGGAACAGATTCCCCAAGCTGCCAGAGTTCAAGAAGCCTTTGGACAGCACTCTCAGACATAAGGTCTGAATTTTGAGTGGTCCTGCTTGTTACCAGGGGCTGGACTTAATGATCCTTGGGGGGTGCAACTGTGATTCTCTACAGGGGTGTAAATGCAAGTAGATTACTTGAGACATAAGGGAAGCTTGATTTCAGAAAAGCCAAATTCCAGCTCTTCAGGGAGTTAAGTCAACAAAACCCCATAGGAATCTGTCCTTAAGAACAAGGGAGCAGAGCAGAGATGGCAGGTGTTTAAGGAAGCTTTCTTTAGGCCACAAGAGTTCTCCATCCCAAGGTAGCAAGTCAGGAAAGGAAAGCAAGAGATGGGTGTGGCTGAACTGAGACCTGGTGATCAAACTAGAGAGCAAGAAGAAAATGCATAGGCAGTGAAAGCAGGGACAGCTAACTTGGGGGGAGTATAGGGATGCTGCTGGGCTTTGTACGGGTGGAATCAGGAAGGCCAAGGCCCAACTGGAACTGGACTTGACAAGGGATGCAAAGAAGGATAAGAAAGGTTTCTACAGGTACCTCAACCAGAAAAGTCCAGGAGGGCGTGCACTCCATAGTGAGCAATACTAGTAACAACAGGCAAGGAGAAAGTTGACGTACTGAGTAACTTTGCTTAATAATAATAGTTTTCACTAGTGTCTGCTCTACACACAGCTCTTGTGTGGATGGTTTGGTAGGTGGCAACTGGAGGAGTGGTGCCCCTCCTACTTTACATGAAAATCAGTTTCATGACCAATTGAGAAACCTGAACATCCATAACTATACAGGTCTTGGTAAGATGTTTCACAGAGTCCTGAGGGAATTCGCTGATGTAGTCACCAAGCCACTCTGACAATGATATTTGATAAGTCATGGCAGTTAGGTGAAGTCTGCAGTGTCTGGAAAGAAGGCCACGTTGTATCCATTTTTAAGAAAGGTAGAACTGATGACCCAGAGAACTACTGACTTGTTAGTCTCAGTTCATTGCTGGGGAAAATAATGGAACAGGTACTTTTGGAAGCTATACTGAGGCATGTGGGAGAAAGGGAAGTAAAAGGAGACAACCAGCATGGCTTCACCAAGGGCAGGTCATGCCTGATAAACTTCATTACTTCTTATGATGGTGTAGCTGCATCAATAGATGTGGAGTCATTGCTGTCATCTGTCTGGACTTCAGTAAGGCCTTTGACAACATTCTGCATAACATCCTTCTCTCCGAACTAGAAAGATGTGATGGATGGATTGTTCAGTGGTCAAGTAACTGGTTGGGAGATTATACTCAGAGAGTAGTGGCCAATACGTCAATGTAATGATGGGAGACCAGTAACAAGTGGTGTCCCTCAGGGGTCAGTACTGGGACTGGTGATCTTTAACATCTTCATCAATTACATCAACAGTGGGATTGAGTGCACTCAGAAAGTTTGCAGGTGATACCAAGCTTTGTGGTGCAGTCAGTGTCAAGGGATGGCATGCCATTCAGAGAGGCCTAGACAGGCTCAAGTAGTTGACCCAGGTGAACCTCATGAGGTTCAACAAATCCAGGTGCAAGGTGTTGCACCTGTGTCATGGTAATCCTCACAATCTCTATGAGTTGTGGGATGTAAGGATAGAGCACAGCCCTGCTGAAAAGAACTTCAGGGTACCGCTGAGTGCTAAGCTGGAGTTGAGCCAGAAATGTGCGCTCACATCCCAGAAAGCCAACTGTATTCTGGGTTGCACGAAAAGAAGTTTGGCCAGCAGGTTGAGGGAAGTGATCCTGCTCTTCTGCTCTGCACTAGTGAGACCTTAGCCTGGAGTACTTCATCCAAATGTGGAACCCTCAGTACAGGAGAGACAGATCTGTTGGAGAGCACCCAGAAAAAGGCCAGAGATATGATCCAAGGGATGGAATGCCTCCCCTATGGCGACAGGTTGAGATAACTGGGGCTGTTCTACCTGGAGAAGAAAAGGCTCTGAGGTGATTTGTTAGCAGCCTTTCAGTATCTAAAGAGGAGCTGTAAGAAAGAAAGAAGCAGACTCCTTAACAGGGTCTGTGGTGATAGGACAAGGGAAAGTGGTTTCAAACTAAAAGAGGGGACATTTAGATTGGACATAAGTTTTTTAGAATGGGGTGGTGAGCAGTGGAGCAGGTTGCCCAGAGATGCATTGGAAGACCCATCCCTGGACACATTCAAGGCCAGGCTGGCCGGCTCTGAGCAACCTGATCTAGATATAGATGTCCCCATTCATTGCAGGGGAGTTGGACTTGATAACCTTTAAGGGTCCCTTCCAATTCAAACGATTGTTTGATTTGCTGCACTGTATCACGTATCCATTTCAAGTATCTTAGTCTGTGTTTCTCTAATTAGGTATGATGAGAAGATGGGATGATAGTCAAAGATTTCTGTCTGACCACCCATATCTTGTAAGTGAAGAAACATCTAAATATCTCATGTTATGGTGCTTTCATCTAGAAGCTGAACAGGTATGAAGATCTTTAAATTGTTTGAAAGTATACAGTTTCTGACTTGCACTTTGGAAAAGTCGTCCAACTTCATTAGCTGTTCAGGTATTCCCCTCTTGCTGACTCTAATTCGAGGAAAAAAAACTACATAAAATGTTGTTGCATTAGGTCTAGTTTCAGTGAAGTAATAGTCTCCTTACTTCTGTGGCCCTCAGATCTTATCTCTTTAGCTAATAAAATGAATTAATGCTGAATTGTATAAACATAGTTACAGGAAATATATTTAAATTTTAACTTTTAACCTTTTTTTCCCTCCCCTCCCCCCAGAAAAGAGCTCTGATGGAACAAGTAGCACACCAAGCAGTAGTAATGCAGTTTATTATAGAAATTGCCAAAAACTGCAATGTGGATCCAAGGGGCTGTTTTCGTCTCTTTTTCCAAAAAGCCAAAGTAAGTCACTCTGTATAATGATGGTAGAAACTCTAAACATTTTTCAAGGCACCAGTATTTAAGAGTAGGTTTCTTCCTAGCTGTAAGATGCTAAGTATTTTATTCACTTAGTATTATGGAGACGTGTTCTATTGGCAGTTCTTCATAGATATTTTGCTGTAATTCCTATCTTGAAAATGCAGGAGAAATGTAAAAAGACTCAAACTGTGGTTTGCTGTTGACTGTATTCAGTTATTCATGTCCAGTGGGTCTTAATGCCGCATTAATAGGAGCTCAGTTAACTCCTTTAAGAAGTTCTGCTGACTGAGTCAACGTGTGCTTTTCTCTTGGCCAGAATTTTAGAACAAGCACCTGTTTTTGTAAAGTTAATAAAGGAAGGGCTAAAATGAGATTTCTTTTTACACGTCTTTAGATAAATAAATGACTATGCTTCTGTGTTTAAGTAGTACAGTTAGTCTTAATGAAAATTTAGGTATGATTCCTTTTTTTTTTTTTTGGCTGACATTCATTACTTTTTCAGTAAACAGAAGGTTTACAATTCATAAGATAATCTTTTTGAAATGAGAATACTTCATTTTTTCTTTTTGCAGACAGGAGAAGGATATTTTGAGGCATTTAAAAGTGAACTTGAGGCATTCAAGACAAGAGTGAGAATCTGGTCACAATCAGATAGCTTTCAGGCTATCTTACTATATAATCCTGCTATCAATCCTAGTCTTGTAGAACAGCTGACATCTTTGTCACAGGTAAGTTTATTACTTCCAGAAATAAATTTAACTAAATTGGGATTAGGTCCTATGTTGAGAAGTTGTACCTTTCTGGAATTAAAGAAAATTATTCCTAGAACAGAGCGCTCAGGATATAACTTCCAGTATTATCAATATGCAAGGCATATATATGCTCTCTTCTCACCTGTTAGAACTTGTCTGAAGGAGGATCAGGGGAGACCGTATAGCTCTCTGCATCTTCCTGAAAGGAGGTTGTGGCTAGGTGAAGGTCAGCCTCTTCTTTTGTGTAACTAATGATAGGACTAGAGGCAATGGCCTCAAGTTGCACAAGGGTAGGTTCAGGTTGGGCATTAGGAGAAGTGGAGAAGTGTTGGTGGTAAGTGGACACCTGGACTAGATGATCTTGGAGGTCTTTTCTAATCTTGGTGATTCTATGACTCTCCATCAGGAGAAGGTGAAAAGCAAATGTTCAGCACATTTCCATTTTTGTTGAAAAATAAATGCTGCATCATAAAGCTGATGCAACGATAGAATTGTATTCACACAAGCAGTGGAAGAGACTTTTAGGTTAAAATAATCAAAGCTATTCATAGGATCCTTCAGCTAAGTGATGCCTGAAGATCACCTGTTGTCACAGAAGAAAACTTAAGGTTGCTTACATCTTTTGTTAGGCTACTAGTGATGGCCATATCCTGGAATGAAGAAGCAACTTAAAAGATTTTCAGATTTAGGTATTAGAGAAGGAGATGCAGTTGAAACTACTTAACTTGAAATAATTTGATTAAAGTACTTTTCAGATAAGATCCATAGTTGAATTCTAGTTAATGTACAGTCAAGTGCTAGAAATATACCAAACACAACCTGTGCTAGTTGAATTTTAAAAAAGAAAAAAGGCACTTTAACACAGTGCAGTAGTATTGGGTAATAAATTTTTATAAGCTTATTTTATTAGTATTGCATGTTTGTGTCATCTTAAGATAGACAATATGAAGAGTCTATCTTCAAGCTAAAAGCTCTCCTTTCTCCCTCCAGTTGTGGAGAATTAAGCTGTCGATTTTTCATCTGTTGCAGAACACAGGTGATCTACAAGGTTCCATAAATACAAATGCCTGCAGTTTAAACTCTGTGATACAAAGAGATGAAGAAGAATCCAAAATGATGGACACAGTATAGCATTGTTAAGACTGAGGCCAAGTACCTTTTTTTTTTCTTAACAAAGGAAAAACATGGCTATTTTCTTGACACTTATTTTTCTGGGTACTGCACTTTATTTTTGGTGTCAGATTTGTTGTTGTTTTTTGTTGGGGGGTGGGTTGAACGGGGGGGTGGGCAATTCAGAGAAACTTGTAATATTGTTTGAAAATGTGCTGCTAGGTTTTTGGTTGTCCTTGAAGAGCAGGGTTCTCATATTGCTGAATGTGAAACTGGATGTGTTTTCTGCTACTAACCTTGCCTTTCATAACTTTAGAAATCAAAGTATGATAAAAGAATCTGCACAAATACAATGTTTACAAGAAGCAGTAGATTCTTGTTAGAATCTGCTAATGTCTTACTACAGATGTGGATGTCTTACTCTGAATTGGAGATCACAACTGTATTTACGCTACCTTGTTCACATTATAAGCTCTCAAATTCGGTTATCACTAATAGCAATAAATCAATATCTGGTATCAGTATTTCATATCTGGATGGATTAGGTTAAAACACTGGGTTTCTACCTCTACAAAGGGGATTTAAATGTCACATTGTGCTTCATTAAAAACTTGGTTTTGTCCTAAAACATAATCAACACTTGTCTATGTATGAGTGCCAAGTCGTATGTCCTCAGGTTCTGATTCTCATTTTTCTAAGAAAAACTAATTTTTTTATAAAGCTAAGACTCTGCATGGGGAGAAGTATTTGATGAAGGGACAGGGGAACTTTTTGTACAAGGATTAGGAAAATATATAGGTTGCTCTGAAAGTAATGCCTCATACTTACTTCTATGGAAGCTGCAATAGATAAAAGAGCACAATAACACTTTGAAAGAACACATTCTTAGCCACAAAATAGCTATGGAACACTATTTTTCAACACAGTCACCACTATTTGCTTTATATTTTTACTAGCCTGCATGTAGTCCTTTTAAAAATCGGTACCAGTGAAGGTGACCCACAGTTACCATAGCTGAAAAGTGCCACCCACTGCCTCACTGTATTTGCATCCACTGTTTGGTCTCCATAAATGTTCAGCAAGTGTTGATGAATATCAGCGGGTTTAGCTTCTTTTTTTTGTGCGTGTGTGCGTGTGTGTGTGTGTGTGTGGAGGAATTCAGTGACACACCTTTGCTTCATACGCACTTCCATGTGAGATCCCATTCTGTCAGACTGCCCCTCTGCTGCCATTTGTCGCACAACAACAAAATGTAATGGAATATTGGTGGGAAGGTTCAACTTCTATTGTCATACCAACAACATAATAAGGCCAACAGAATGAAGTAGGAGGCATCACTTTCAGAGCAGTCTTCATATTTCAAGCTATGCCATGGTAACGTTTTTCAAAGGATTTCAAAGGTAGTTCATATGGTATGCTAAAGTGAGTTAACGAAATTGTCAGCTTAAGCAGTTAAAGTGAAAATTTATTAAGTGGTTTGTTTTAGGAGCTAGAAATCTAACCCGTTTTAAGATGTTCCACAGAACCTCTGCAGTCAGGAATTCTACCCTGCCTTACTACTACTTTAGCAGTTCTACATATAAAAATCTATACTGTACTTAAAACATGCCAGTGAAAATAGCTTACATTTCAGGTAGTGCTATAGGTTTCCAGGTACTTTAACTGTACTGATTTAATTGTAAGGTTGGGAAAGTATCTAGACTCCTAGTAGCTTTTCCAGTATACTTACAGTTGATTCAGACAGATTCAGGCTAAAGCTATTCTGAGACTTGTTTTCAGCTGCGGGCTGAAAATAGACTTAAGTCTTAAGTTTACAGTATATACCACATTATTAGTATAATTGCAGTAGCAGAAACAGGAACTTCAGCTCAACTGGAAGTACCTTTTCCTGTGCCTAGTGTTTGTTCCCTGCCAGTTTCTTTACTGACAAACTGAGAATAAAAGAGATTTGTCACAGACGGAAGTTATCTATAAAGTGTATTAAGTGTGTATAAAATTTGACAGTCGCTCCAGAGTAGAAGAAGTGAACACTGCCTCCTAAGTTAATTATTAAGGGAAACTAGCAGCTTCAGGTTGTTCTTTAACTGAATTCTCGCTATATACATGTGTTATAGGGACAATGTACAGTGCACAGTGATTTGTAATCGCTACCACTAGCAGTAGAGCCACATTTCTTTACCAACCTGTGACATACTGAAAGTTATTTTTGTTATGTGTAATTAAAATTGCTTGACTTGTGGGGGGGAGGTCTCAAACCATATGGAGGGCAAGAAAGCAAGCATAGTTTCTTTTTGTAGAAATAAGCAAAAATATAATGAGAAGGCCTTACAAACTCTATAGCACCCATCTTCTTTGAGACTTGCTTAGTATTGACAATAGTAAAGCTACACATGAATATGCAGACCAAGGTATGACAGCTCTGCAGTTAATAAGAGTAAATGCAAAAGGAGACAAATCTGCATTAGCCAGACAAGGCAGCTACCTCAGACATTGCTTAGACAAAGTTGTTTCATCCTCAGGTTTTGCGTACCCTTCTTGGAACTCAGACTGGTGAACATTTAAAAAAAATCCACTGAAGAGGAGCAATGTCTGTATTATCTGGACTATTAAAAGCATAGTATATAGAGGTTTGTGAACCCAGTTACTTATTGAATAAATTAATAAAAGAGCTGGTCAGAGACATGAATTAGCAGCATGAAGTCACTAAAACTGTGCTTGCAAAATTAAAATTTGCTCCAGTAAAGAGATTAATTTGACAAAGGGAAATTTTGTCACAGGCATCTGGGAAGAGCAGCTTTTTGCAACAAAAAGAGAAAGGGCCTACTGCAACAAAAGAGAAAGGGGAAGATAGGCAATTTTGACCAGTGTATCTGTATAGGCTTACCAACTTAAACTAACTGCTCAGTCCACTTTCTTTTTAGTAGTGAAGCCTTGCGCAGGTGCTCAAAGACAGAGGCTTTACCAAATGAATTTGTAAGTCATTCAAAATTTTTCATATAATAGAGCCAATAATATAGCCGAAGGCAGAAATAGAACCACAGCAATAGGGCAAATCATCTATAGAAGTCTCATGGGTAACTTAAGCCCAGCAAAACCAATAAATCTAAGGAATGTTACCATTTTATGTGATTAAGCTACCACTGTATGTAATTTCTTTTTTTTTCCCCTCACAAAGGATGGTGAGCAACTGAAAGAAGTTGCCAAGGAAGTTGTGTTCAAAGTCAGAATGAGCAGAGCTTTGAGCAGCCTGATAAAGTGAACCATGTCCTTAACTTGCTGAAAGAGAGCTTGAACTAAATGACTGCTAACAGATCCCTTTCAACCCAAACTGTTCTGTGCCAATTTGGGGCTGAAAGCGCTTCTTGCAGCCACGGTCCTTCAGAGCTTCTAGGAGGCCACAAATCACACATTCAAGAAACTTCCTTCCATATCTTTGTCACTGCTTCACACTGCAGTTAGTGAATGATTAAGTCAGCAAAAATCCTCTGTAATTATGCTATATTCTGAAATGTATCTCCTTCACTATTATTACCAAACATGATTATTTTCTGATTAACAGAGACACAAGAGTACCTGCTTTTGTTAAAGTCAATTATTATATTATAAAAATCAGGCATATTTAAAATTAAAAACAAATATATGTTTTTAATTTTTTTTAATTAAAAACAATATGGTGGCCTTTTATGATGGAGTGACGGCATCAGTGGACAAGGGAAAGGCGACCGATGTCATTTACCTGGACTTGAGCAAGGCCTTTGACATGGTCCCCCACCACATCCTTATCTCCAAACTGGAGGGATGTGGATTTGATGGGTGGACCAC
>QGNR01000265.1:50116-69037 GCA_003435085.1 Syrmaticus mikado
GTTGAGGGAAGGGAGATTTAGGTTGGACATCAGGGGGAAATTCTTTACAGAAAGAGTGGTGAGGTACTGGAACAGGCTGCCCAGAGAGGTAGTGGATGCCCCATTCCTGGAGGTGTTCAAGGCCAGATTGGATGGGGCCCTGGGCAGCCTGGTCTAGTATTAGGTGGGATGACTGGCCCTGCGTGTGGCAGGGGAGTTGGAGATTCATGATCCTTGAGGTCCCTTCCAACCCTGGCAATTCTGTGATTTCTGTGATATGTTGAAGAGAGAACCACAGAAGACATAGTTTTATCATAATGTAATTTAGGGACAACAGGAGACTTTAATTATTGATCAGTCTGGTACACTTCTTAATTGTAATCCTTGATTGCTGAATCTTGCGTAATCGTGTGTGTGCTATGACCAGTAGGCAGAAGTTAGACCTAATTTCACGTGGAAGTGGCAGCATCTTTCTGGCTCACATCCGGCAGCTTGGTTTGGAGGAAAGTATAGATATGTGGCCAGATTTTATTAGTTTCAGTTCCAGAGAAGGATTTCAACAGCCCTTTTTCCCTGAGGAAAAAAAAGAAAGAAGTATTATAGAAGTCAAATTGTCTCAGCCTTCCAGGCTCCCTACCTCACTTTAAGATTGCCCTGGCCAAAGTGTACTAATGTATACGTGATTTAATGCTAAAAGCAACTAGAACATTGGGAATGCAGGTCTTCAAGTATTAGTGTGTTCTTCAGACAGTATGCTATTGGCCACATCAGTTCAAAAAGCTGTCTAGAGATCAATTAATAAAAAGTTGTTAGAGGTAAAACTTAAGAAGCGGTGAAGCCATACAGCAAATCCTATATGGCAGTCATCCAGTTGACTGCATTTTAGAGTCAGATCTTGAAAATCAAACCAGGCACAATCAGAATATTTTGAACTCTAGTAGCTAGTCTTATCTGCAGTATGTTATTACAGGCTTGTAAACTTCAGAAAGTTACTAGTCAGGAAAAAATTTTTCTGGATTGAAAACAACTATTTTTCTAAAACTGAACCAATCCAAAGATAGAGCTCCTAGTTTTCTATTAAGTAGTTTTCCTTGAGCATAATAAAGGGTGGTAGATAGAAAGAGATAAATGAAGGGACAGTTATTTCAGGATGTTCTTAGAAGAAGTCTAGTATGTTTATTCTAGGTGAGGTAGGACAACAAACCTCTATACAGTGATCAAGTGTTAACCTATTTATTACTAACATAGATAAAGCAATTTAAATAAAGCAGAGCAGACCAGCTTAACATGAAGAGAGACTATATACAGTTCTACTCTTCCACAGTGCAAATGGTAGTATTCTCAAACAGCTAGTTGTTCTAAGAGTGTTGTGAGCTTTGTATATAACAATTCTATTCTTAGAACAGACACCTCTAAATCCTCATTAACAATTTTTCTATTTATCAGTTTTTTACAAGGACTTCTATGCATGCAGAAATTAAGAATACTGTGAAAGTTTCCAAGAAGGGCACTGTCTCTGTTACCCTACTAAATAGACCTACATCACTCAGATCACTAACATAATGTACCGAATAATGCCTAGCATGTGTAAAGCTAAAAGTGGCTGCAATGAAAGGCTCTTGTGCTAAGCTGGATCATGAAAAAGTTTCATGCAACAGTCAAAATCATACTAATTTTACTACTTTTATTTCTTAAAAAGGTAGTGAAAGATACACTGCTACTCATACCATGCTCACTGTTTTAAGAACTCTATAACTGGAGGCATTTTTTCCTTGCTGTGCTAACGTGGAAGAAACATAGTATTTACTACTTACCGATAGTATTCTAGAACAGGTTTTGTTTGTGCATCATAAGCCTGCAGCCTCTTGGTAACCGTCTCTGGCTTATCATCATCTCGTTGAACAAGGGGTTCTCCAGTAATATCATCAATGCCCTAATCATTGTTTAAAACCAATTGCATTGGTTAAAAGCAAACACTAATGTATATTTCTGTTTATTTTGTGTATTTTTTTATTTAAATTATGATCAGATTTCAGTTAGTCCAAGTGTAGGTTTCTGCTTATAAAGAGAAAAGCTACCATCTCTATCTTACCTGGAATATAAGAAGTTGACTTTCAAGTAAGACATTCAATTACTATAAAAATATTTTCATAGTATTTACAGTGAACATGAAGTTATTGTTACTTTACTGATTAGGTCTCTGGAACATTTGCTGAATACTGAAATATGTAGACAGAGCATTCTGATATGGTCTTGGCTGGGACAGAGTTAGTTTTCTTCAAAGAAGCTCATGTGATGCTGAGCTTTGGATTTAAGAGAAAGAAGAAGGTGGTTGGTAATATGTTCATGCATAAGAGCAAGCAAGCAAGAAGCTAATTTGACCTTAGTTTGATGACAGCAAAATGGAGAATGGAATTCACAATCAAGTCACGCTGCAGAAGACTTAATATTTAGCAACAGATAAATACTACAGCAAAATATGACATCGAAGCCAACAGAAACAATTCTACAGTTCAGTAAGCAGAGGCATGGGCTTACTGTGTGACAATTCCTACTCTTGTACGCATTTCACTACCAGTTTCTTGAAGGGCTTGAAGTGGTTAGTGTGCTTATAAGTCTTGAAACAAGCAATGACCAAGGAAATCATTGGTCATTGGCACAGTGGAAAATACAGGAACCTCATTAAGGATTAACTAGTAGCTTTAAATGCAGCTCCTTAGGTGCACTGAGTTATGCACCTAGTTACAGAGTAACCCACCATACAGACATAGGGGACCCTCTGCCCCTTCATACATACTAGTTAAATCCTAAATGATTTTCATTTTTTCCTAAAGGCAAGTTTAATCTGACATTTGAAGTGGAAATACTAGTTATCTTCTAAGTACAAAATCTATTAGACAACAGAAATGTTCCTTCTTCCTGCTTGTTTTTTGGCAGTTTCAAGAACCAATGATAAATGTCAATGTTGAATAAGCTGCTCTGTTTATGAAGATGTGAAGAAAGCTTGTTCCAGAATGTCTGATATTAGAGATAGATTTACATGGTCAAACTTACCTTCTTTATATTATACAATAATTTAAAATGTTCAAGGGTTTCTATCTAACATCTGTGCAGGCAACCATAATAGTGCCTTAGTTGCACCTGTTAAGTATCAAGACTGCAGTTTTGTATGAACTCTCAAGCCACAGTCTTTTTGTTTTGATTAGCAATTAAGCAGCTGAAATTTTTTCAGAGCTACCAGACAACACAGACAACTGCATTTCACCTGTTCAGTGTCATTCCACAAACTACTTCAATATGTTGTGATATGCTTCCTTTACTAATTACACGACAGAGTGGAGTGCACAGCAAACCTTATACAGCTGAAGCCCACTCTACTATGTCTGGTAATTCTCCGCTGCTGCTTGTCTATGTTCTTCTGCAATTAAAAGTAACCATAATTTAAACTCCAGTTTTAAACTATACTTAGTGTTTGCAATTGCTCAAGTGTTTACCTGGTATTTCACTGGCCTCTTTTCCTGCAACACTGTAATCTCAAAAATACGAAGCCTGCTATAGTTGTGATGCAACTTAATACAACTTCCAGATAAAGTGAGATGGTGCAACGGGTAAGTTATTTAGAGTTAAGGATGATACAGAACTGAGTACCTAAAAAAAGATTAGGGTAATGATGTATATCCATTATATATTAGCTTACTGTTCTTGTTTTATGATACCTCAAGCTTTAAGCTTTCTGTTCTGTTGAGAAGCTTCTCAAGTTCCTATGTCTAATTTTGCAATATGACAACTGCCGCTCTGAAAATACCCTGATTAAATGGTAATTAATCAGGAAAAGTATCAAATGGATATCTCTGACTGGTAAGAGTATATTACTTAATGTGCACCCTGGATACAAAGAATGAGTCCTCTGGAGGATGGGAAATGGCAATTCAGGCTAAGATGACGCCCAGCTCACATGAAGGTGTGCAGGTCTTCCAGATCAGTGAATAATAGGAGCTTATGAAACAGTATGAGGAGCTGGCAGCATGGTGTTTCATTCTGCAGAGGACAAGCATATTGCCCATGAGCTTGAGCTTCTACCAGGGCATTCTCCAAGAGGCAGTTTGTTAGCAGAGAATTTCTATGCTCTTAAGAAATAAAACAAACCTTTTTCCTCTGAACTACTATATTTTGCAGTAACGTACATAAATATTTCAGTACAACTTCCAAATGCAGTGCAACATTTATTTAGCACCAGTATAAATATGTGTATTGCTTACCTGCACTTTGGGAGGACTGAATTCAAGGTTGTAGACTCTGCCACTAGTAGGGTGGATCCACCGTGCAGTGAGACGACATTTTATGGTTTCAAATGGTACGTCTAGGTCAATCACAGTGTCTATTTGACATTCTTTATCCAGGGCTTCTGCCTGAGCAACTGTTCTAGGGAAACCTTTATGAAGGAAATAGCTCCATAAGTATCCAGAGTTATGAGAATTTGCTGGATTTCAACATTAGAGAAAGTGCTAGTCAGATAGAAAACGTATATTATCATGCTATAAAACCTGAAGAGACATCAGATTTTTCTGATACATTTTTTCAGCACATTTTTCAGTTTCATGGCACTCTTTTGAATGCCTTCCAGCTTCCCTTTCCTCATATAGACATCTTCCCAGAAGTGTAACAAACAAGCAAAAATACCCCATATTCATATGTACTGTGCACCAATTTACTCATTAAAAAAAACACAATATACACATTTTGAACAATAAAAGCCATAGGCAGTTCATTCAAAGAGGAACAGAACAATCTACAGACACTTGGGACAGCTCTTATTTTCAGGAAAAGTCTGGCCTAATTAGCTGGTCATAACCTCCCTTTGCATTAAAAACAATGTATCTACCAGAGACTATGAGTATAGTGGGGGCACAGAAATCTCTATTTAATGCCTTTTGCTCATGAATTCTGTGGCTCCAGTGGACTGCATTCAAAGACTCATGTTATTAGTAAATAATATAATTTAAGGAGAGGGAAAAATTGAGAATAAAAAAAACTAACATTGCCACAAAAATTTTAAGATGAAAAATGGACCACAGCTTTAATGTTCAAAGTTGCTGTAGAACATGCTGTTATACCACAGATTCACTGGAATAAAACCTCTACCCACCAAACTCTTCAATAGTCCCATGCTCTTCAGTTGCTTATAACTTTCATCATACTATAGAAGTAATTTTCTTCATGAAATCAAGTACTGAAAAAATACAAAGTTAAGAAACTTCTTTCCATAATATTGATTAATGAGACCACTGTCCAAGTAAAGAAATAGCCAAGAATTTGCCTTGAAAAAGAAAGGGGGGAGGGAGCAGTGGCAAGTGAGTATAAAGAATAATCATTTATGGTCTTAAGGGTCCTGTGTCTTGTCTACCATAACTTCATTGAGAGAAATTATTTACTCAAGCCAAGCTTTTGCTTATGCCTCAAGGTTGACAGACCTGGTTTGTGTCATAGTCATCAACTAACCCTCCTCCCATTTCTCTCACATTCACATAAGCAAGTAGAAGTGCTTCTGAATGTTTAAAGCAGAGGGAGAATGGAGACTCCAGCACTGCTCTTTTTTCACACTGCTGACAAGCTATTCAGCCACCATATATCTTAGTCGTACCACTGGAAAATGAGTCACCCTGAGACTGTACTGAGAAACTTCCTCAGCAAATTCAAGTGCTTTTACAAATATATTTCATTGGAACTCACTGTTGCTGCATGCAGCATTTCCTGAAAAAAATAGAAAATAAACTACGCTAGTTGCCCTCCTCTGATTCACCGATGTTGTCACTTCATTAAGAAGGCCACTGGATTGGTCAGGCATGATCTGCCCTAAGTGAAGCCATGCTGTCTGTCCCAAATGACCTTTTCATCTTGTATGTGCCTCAACATAGTTTTCACAAGGGTTGCACCATTATCTTTCCAGATATAAAGCTCACAGGCCTAGCTCCCCAGGTCCTCCTTTCTGTCATTCTTAAAAATGAGAGTGGCTTAACAACCACATCAACCGTGCATCCTGGGGTGCATGTTTTCAGACCCCATAGGATTGTACATATTCAGTCTCATCAAGCACTCTCAAACTTACTCTTCTCTTACAGTGGAAGGGATTTTACTCCCCATACCTCAACTAGAGGTTCAGGAACATAAGAAAATGTGGGAAGCCTGATGGCCAGCAAAGACCAAGGCAAAAACCACACTGACTACCTCAGCCTCCTCTTTGTTCTTGTTCTCTCAGTTCTCTCATTTACTACAGGGAGTATACACTCTCCTTTGTCTGACTCTTCTGACCAATATACTTGCAAAATCCCTTAGTATTTTTCACATCCCTTGTCATGTTCAGTTTCGTCTGTGCTTTGACTTTATTGATCCTATTTTTGCAGGTCCAGACAGCATCCTTGTATTCTCTCCAGACTCTATGTCCCTACTTCCATTACCTGTACGTTTCTTATGTATATTCTTATCCCTCAGTTTGACCAGTAACTCTCCATTCAGCCATGCCAGTTTCCTGCATTTCCCACTTGACCAGGTTTGCTGGGGTGTGTTCTCCTTAAATATGTCAAGCTCTACTCTGTTCCTTTATCTCTAAGGACAGCTTCCCAGGGAATCTCATAAAACAGTTAATCAAACAGATGGAAGTTTGCTCTTCTAAAGTTCAGGATCCTGACTTTGCTTCTTGCCAGGTCCATATTCCTCAAGATCATGAGCTCAACCCAGGTGCTGTGACTACAGACCAGACTGCCTCCAGTCTTAACCTCTTTAATGATGTCATTTCCACTGGTGTCCATTAGCACTTCTCCTCTGGTTGGTCTGTCTAATGTCTGAACCAGAAATTTGTTTCCAGCAGGTTACAGGAGCCTTCTGGATTGCTTGCAGCCCTCATGTTGCTTTCCTAGCAGGCATTCCACTGGTTCAAATACCCCATCAGGATAAGAGCCTGCAACCATAGTGCTTCTTGTAGTTGAAGCAAGAAGGCCTCATCAACAGGCTCCCTTTGATCAGGCAGCCTATTGTAAACCCATAGGCACAAGATGCCCTTTACTGGTCCAGTCCCTAATTTTAACCCACAAGGTCTCAACCTGTTCATGGCTCTTTCTCAGAGATAGCTCTGCACAATCTCAATTTCATAACATAAAGGGCAATTCCCTCACTACTCTTTCCCTGCATGTTTTTTCTGAAAAGCATGTAGCCATCAATTATAGTGTTCAAGTTGTGCGATTCATCCCATCACATTTCCATGCCAGCAATTACATCATAGTTTTCTAACTGCACCACAGTTTCCAACTCCTCCTGCTTAGTTTGCATGCTGCATGTGTTATTGAGGAGCTCTTCACAGTGCCTTTGAGATAAAAATCTGAGGTTCACTGCAGTGCAGAAATATAATAGAGCACTTCAGAACAGAGAGAATCATAAAACAGAAGGACCGTAAAGACCATCTAGTTCCAACCCCCTTCCTGGACCAGGATACCTTGCACTACAAGAGATTACTCAAAGTCCCATGCAGATATGAGGCCTCACCAGCCTCATAAGTAGAATCTTTTTTCCTAATATCTAATATAAATCTATATTTTTAGTTTGAATTGATTATGCTTGTCCTATCACTACACTTGCTGATGGTCTCTCTTGTAGACCCTTTTGGTACTGGAAGGTTACAATACAACATCCTCAAAGCCTTCTGTTCTCCAGGCTGAAGAACCCCAGTTCTCTCAGCTTATCTTCATAGGAGGAGCACTCTAGTATTTTGATCTTTCTCATGGCCCTCCTCTGAACTCACTCCAACTGTCCATATCCTTCTTATGCTGGGGTCCCAGGACTGAAGGTAGTACTGCAGATGGGTCTCACAAGATCAAAGCAGAAAGAGAGAATTACTGTCTTCAGTGTGCTGCTCATGCTTCTTTTGATATGGCCCAGGATACAGCTGGCCTTCTTGGCCAACAGTGCACACTGCTGGCTTATGTCCCAGCCAATGTCCCAAAGTCCTTCTACTCAGGACTGCTTTTGATCCATTCTCTGCCCAGCCTTTAGTCACCAGGTGCAGGACATTGCACTTGGCCTTGTTGAACTTCATGAGATTCACATGAATCCACCACTCAAGAAACAAGGTCCTTCTGGATGGCATCCTTTCCCTCCAGCACACAGACAACACCATTAAGCTTGGTGTCATCTACACACCTGCTGAGGGTTCAATTCTATTGTCCCACATGAGCAATAATAACACTAAATAGCACTAGTCCCAGTACAGACCTCTAAGGAAAACCACCATTATTTGTCTCCACTTGGACATTAAGTTGTTGACCACAATTCTTTCAGTGTAACCAACCAGCTAATTCCTTGTCCACCAAATGCTCCATCCATCATACTCATGTCACCAATTTAGAGGCAAGGAAATTGCACAGAACAGAGTTAAATACTTTGCAGAACTTCAGGTAAATCACATCTTCCCTTATCCACTGTGACTCTGTTGCAGATTTGTTGCACAAATTTGTCAGCAGTGATTTGCCCTCAGTGAAACCATGCTGGCTGTTACCAGTCACCCCTTTGTTTATAGGAGGAGCTCCTCCATGATCATGCTGGGCACACAGATGAGACTGCCTGGCTTGTAATTCCCCAGGTCTTCTACTTTTCCAAAAAAAAAAAAAAAAAAAAAAAAAATTTT
Source organism: Syrmaticus mikado (assembly GCA_003435085.1). Lineage (NCBI taxonomy): Eukaryota > Metazoa > Chordata > Aves > Galliformes > Phasianidae > Syrmaticus > Syrmaticus mikado. The sequence continues at coordinate 58,770 of QGNR01000265.1, forward strand.
TTTTCCTTAAACTAGGAGTTCCGTTTCCCTTTTTCCAGTCAGGGGAACATAACCAGACTGCCATGACTTCTCAGACATGATGGACTGTGGATTAGCAGCTTCATTCACCAGTTCCCTCAAGACCATTAAATACATATCATCAGGTCCTATGAACCCATGCACCCTCAAATTCCTTAGATGGTCTAAAAACTGATCTTCTACAGTATATCCACTGTTCCTTTTCTCCCTGATCTTGCTTTTGCCTTCTGTGAATTAGGCAGTGTAGCTGGAGCACTTGCCAGTGAAGACTGAGGCAAGAAACGAGTATCTCAGCCTTCATATTATAGGTAATTAGGTCTCCTGTTTCCTTCCGGAGAGGGCCCACATTTTCCCTAGTCTTCTGCTTATTACTAACACAGAGCAATATTGATGTTTCACTCCCTCTAAACCAAACACCACATCAACAACTTTTTAGTTTTATCTACTGAGACAAGTTGTGGTCAGAATGTGAAAACACACACATCCACACTAGACTCTATCTTTGTGATACACAACCAACTGTACTCCCAGGGACTGGGGAGCAAGAACCAGTCAGTCCATGATACTGTGGAAAACGTATTTTCTCTCAAGTCTGAATGCTGAAGCTATAAGCTTACACTGAAGAATTCCCATACAATTTGGTCTAAAGGAGGTCTTTAAGAACAATGATTTGTTCTCGAGTAATGGTTTTGTTAGTGATTTATTACACATGGCACTGCTGCAGCGCTCTCTTATGCACACTTACTTATTGCTGTTTCACATGCTTGCCTACTTTTCTATTTACATAACTACTTTGACCCTTTCTTCAAGTGTTCCACTCTCCAAGGACTGTTTAAAAAAAAACACTTCTCAATCCATATTTTAAAAGAAGCCTCTGTTATTAGAGGGGAAATAAGAATTACCAGTTTTGAAATGTTATTTTTCAGTAAAAGGGCCTTTTCAACATAAATTAATGTCCCTTTAACACTCTGAAAGAAGCATGCATCCTGTGCACTTTGCAGCCAAAGAAAGTAGAGCTGCCAAATGTTTCAGCAGAAGCTGACAACATACACTGTAAAATATTATGCCTTGAGGGTGGCTACCAAATGCTAGGTATCCACTAGTGAATCAAGCAAACCAAGCTTTTTAGTGCTGATTTCTTCTCCTTACATAGTATATCAAATATGCTAACTTACCATCCAGCAGCCAGTTGTACCGATCTAGACCTTTTAGCTCATTCAGCATCAGCCGTGTCATGATGTCATCTGGAATAAGCCTTCCTTGATCAATGTAGGACTTGGCAAGGATTCCAACTTCTGTGAAAGTAAGAGGAGTCATGTCCCAGTACCTATGACCTCCAGCAACTAAAAAAATGCCAACAACCCTGTAAACACTTGGCTTTGATCAAGATGGCACAGAACAGTAAAGTTATTAACCAGACACTGGGATATGATTTTGCAAATATGTATCAGATTAATTTGTTTGGACTGTGGCTCCATAAATGGCAACAGGGGCATTCAGCTTACTTCTAAACCCATAGCCCAAAAATAATTTTACTGCTGAGTATTTGAAAGATAATTTCTAAAAACCGGAATGAGTCCTCAAAACAAGAATAAAGAAACATAAAGCAACCAAGCTCTGTAATGATGCCAGCCCTCAGATTTCCTGCTGAGAAATTTATTTTCTCAGTATAATGCCTAGTTATTATTCTATGACTTCACTACAAAAAGAAACTCCACTGGAATTTAAGAGAGCAGCACGCAATGGGGCACACATGCCAGAACAAGTTTTTATGATTACTAGAGTTACAAGCTGTTTATAGATGTTGTAAACTATTTATAGGAGTGCACATCCACTAGTACTTTCCCATGACACTGACTACCCTTTAATACCTGTTGCTTAGCCCACTGGCTTGCTAAGTTGCCATTTACACATCACAGATTCAGATATCACACTCTGATATCACATGCATTATCATGCTGCAGGTCATCTAAGTCGTGGGAACAGTCAGGAAGAAATCCATTTGCCTGAGCTCTATTCTGAGCACAAAGTCTTTGTGGCCTTAGTTTATAAAACAAATACCTAATTTAATGAGTCACCTCAAATAGCACCTAAATTGTTTTGTTTTGGTTTTTTTTGTTTTGTTTTAATCATGGATCTGCTTAAGTGTTTATTAATGGACAATTCAGATCTAGTTAAAGTAAGCTAAACAAGAGGATGGGATGGACTGACATTACTGATACACAGTAAGACCACTTCGAGCAGGAAGCAGTAAAAAATGCCAGCCCCACCACCTGATGCAGTATTGAAAGCTGTACAGTGTACAATGGCTTTTCTTCAAATAAGGCTAATGAAAAGCACTAGACATCCTCAAGTAACGCAAACATTCCCAGGGGGAAACGGGAAATTTCCCTTTACTGTGAGTCCATATCTACAGATTAGCTTTGAAAAGTCTGAAAGTAGATCAAAAACAGGCATTGTAGACTACTGACAGGCTCCAAAGAATCCTCACAATGTGGGAAAGAGTCATACTCAGATGTCTGGAGACCCACAGCATGCAAACTAAAACGAAGATGACAACCTGTCTGGGTACAAAATACCTGTTATTTTCTGTATGTCACCTCTTAGTAATATCTTTTCTATTATCCCAGTGCACTTAGAACTCTGTACTCCACAAAATTGACTGGAAAGAGGAATAAATTACATCTAAATAGTTTAACATGCACTTGATGCCCGTATCTGTTAGATTCATGCCACCGTACTGCCCAAGCCACAGTGATCTAAGAGTACATGCAACGCAAGCCCGGTAGAAAATGGTAATACCAACATACTTTGTAATCACCTTTGTAAAGGTGAGCTTTTGGGCGCAGACAGGTGAAGCATATGGCAAGTTGTAAGGCACACAGGTCTTATTATTTGAACAGTGGAAAAGGAAACACTGCCTCTAACTGCAAGCCCCTGATCTTCTAGAGCCAACTATTGCAGGAGGAAAAAAATAATCATGGAATCATAGAATCAACAAGGTTGGAAAAGACCTCCAAGATCATCCTGTCCAATGGTCCACCTACCACCAATATTTCCCCACTAAACCACATTCCTTAGTACAACACATGTATGCTCTTGAACACCTCCAGGGACCTCCACCATCTCCCTGGGCAGCCTATTACAGCACCTAACCACTCTTTTGGAGAAGAAAATTTTCCTAATATCCAACTTGAGTCATGACTATTAACCTAAGACTTGAATAGTCATGTTAGGTGTGATGGAGAGGGTTAGTGATGTTTTGTTTGGTTGGTTTGATTTGGTTTAAGCTTGGGTCTGAAACTACCATAGGCATGGCAGTCTTTGGCATTAAAAGGCAATACCATTTTCTTCCCTGTCCAGGCAAAAAAACAGGTATTTCTGCTAAAAGTTTTGCAGAAGACTGGCTTATCCTAACTGCATACAGCAAACAAGCTTCAGCCGTATTCAGATTGCAGGCTGCTTAGCACTGTAGAGACTGTCACCAACTCTCCACTCTCTCATATATTCACCTCAGACATTTAGAGACTGTTTCCGCAAATAGTAGCTTATTTTCAATAAAATTCAGACAGAGTTTCATCTGCAATACGTCATGAATGGAAAACTCCATAGTAGATTCTTTAAGTTCTGTTAGCTAACTCTGAGTGAATTTCAACACCTCTTACATCCTTCACTGATTTCTCACAACACTGATTCTCATGTTTCCACTCTCCTTCAGATCCTTTAATCTGTCCAGTCCACTGAGATCATTTTTGCTGAATCACTTGTCTTTCCATTGCTCCAAAACTCCCTTGTCAAATCAATCAGTGGGTATTTATTCTTCTCATACACCCCTCAGCTTGACTGTTTACATTCTTTGATCTTGCTTCCAAGATACAACACTTTCAATGGACACAAAACTAATCTATTTCATAAACAGTGTGTTTTCTTTCTCTTCTGGGAAGTCTTCCATTCTCATTGAATCTTACTTAACCTGAAGGTTCATAGCAGTAACAATTTTGGTTTTGTGAGCCTCTATAGAGAGCTGACTCTGACTCTACAATCACACAAAAGTCTAGATGTGTTCAGATATGCATGTAGAGGCAGTGCTCCTAGCAAATGTTTAACCCAGAGATATCAACCACAGTGAGGTCAGTCAACTGAGCTAAGGCCATTACTCTTACACAGCAAACATGATTTGTGTGAAGATATGTGGAAATCAAAACCAGCTAACTGATTTCATAATAACAGATCATTTTTTCATTTTCAAGGATGTTCACAAATTTTCAAAACCAATATCGACAGTTATGTAACCATGCTATTGCCCTGCTGCTGCAAAGGTAGGTGGTCCTTCACAACTTCTTCCAGGTGCTGGCACCAACACCTTCACACCACAAGCAGCCACGAGTGGTTCCTGCAAGATTTCCAGCCACACCATGAATAAAAGCAGATCTGCAAGCCAGAGGGCAACCTGTCATCGGTAAAAAAAAAAAAAAAGAAGAAGAAGAAAAAAAAGAAAAACAAACAAACAAACAAACAAACAAAAACAGGAGGAGTTGCACTGGAAAAGAGCCAGAGATCAAGACAGGACAACACAGTAAATGAGATTAAGGCAAACAGTTTGAAAACTTTGCCACTCATTTTCGGTACCCCCCATTGCACACACGTCTGCCCACTTCGGACAAACTTCCGACGGAGGAACAGCGAGGAACTCCGCGGCCTCACAGTCCCTGGGACAGGCCTCGTGTGGAGCTCCAGGAAACGTAAGCGGGAAGGAGACCGGTGCAGAGCTTTCCGTTTCCCGCGTGCGCCGGAGGGCCCGGGGCTGGCGGCGGAGCCACCCCCCGCCGCTCACCTGTCTTCTTCTGCATGTTGTCCCTCAGCAGATCTCCGCTAGAGAGGTGCTTCATGCCGAAGTGCTTGATGATCCGCGCCGAGATCGTGCCCTTGCCGGAGCCCGGCGGGCCCATGATGACGGCGCGCAGCAGCGGCGGCGGCGCCATCCCGCAGCGGCCGCCGGGCCCGGCTCGTCACCGCCGCTGCCGCGCGCAAGTCCCGCGGCCTAGGCCAGGCGGGGCGGACCGGAGCGACGAGTTCGGCCTGCAGCGGCGCCGCCTACCCCCGGGCGGCGCCTCGTCCCCGTGCCGGGCTGAGGGTGGCAGGAGGCCGCGGAGTGCCGGTGACAGCTCTCCCGGTGAAGGAGCTGTCAGCACGGGGGAGAGAAGGGAATGATCTTTATAGTAAGGCACAAAAATAACCGCCAAAATACTGATACCCAAGCAATTAAAACGCATTAAATACCCACGCAATAAAACGAGAAGCATCAGACAGCCCTTAAGGCAAGCACTGTGACAAAGTAACTTCTCCCTCTCCCTCCTAACCCCACCCCTAAAAAGCAACCACATTAAGGAATTACAAGCACTGATGCTTATTATTGACCAAACGCACCACATTCATACTTACCGAGAAGCCCTTATGAGACCATCAGCCCTCGTCCCCTGCCCCCTGGGCCCCCTTCCAGCACCTCCCTCAGCCTGCCCATGCTTCAGGAGGACCACCGCAGCTCTTCCCCACCAAGCCCCCGGCCCCTGTTCTGACCATAGGAGTGCCTCTTCCCTACCCTTACCTTGCTCAGTTTAAATTTCCCAGACTAGCCTTGAAAGTGGCTTGTTATCTGACTGTCATCTAGTGATCACTGGACTGTTGACACATACTGTTGTTATCACTACCCCACTCTGCTTGCCCCTGCTCAGGTGCCATAAGGTTATACTGTGGTCACCTCAGCTCCTGGCTCACCCAACCTCATTCAGCAGCTCTGCTCTTGCTGGTCCTCGTAAGACTGCTCCAACGGTATGATAGCAAGTAGCCACATTTTTTTAAAAGCTGGGGCTGAGCTTTATTTAAGAGTGTTTAATCTCAACTGCAGCCACTTGGTCCTCATTTGAGCACTGTTGTTCCAATGACATCCAGAGGCCTCTTCCCACAATACAATTCAGTGATTCTCAGCAATATCCAGCACTTTCACTAAAACAGAACACTGTACCACTGGTTGAATGTTCACTGTCAGGTCTGCAGCAAAAATAAGTCTTCCTGCTAAAGATTATGGAGATGCTACTTAGTGGATCTCAACCACCATGAGCATGAGAGCAGCAGTGAAAACCAGTCTCACAGAAAGCAGAACCAAAGACAAAATGCACTTTAATGAAATCCAGCTTTCCTTTTTACAACCTTGTTTAATTGCAGTGGTTGTAGAAGTCTTCTGAAATAGCAACAGAAAAACCTTCAGATGGGCATGTGGTATTCAGAACAGTATGAGCAAAGCCCAAAAAACTGTCTAGTAGACAAGATGAATAGCCTTAATGTTTAAGTATGAAAACACTAGCTGAGCACTTAGAAGTATAAGCATCCAGTATGCCCCATAACCAAACCCGTTACCTCTCTTTATTCTACAATGCAGCAGGACAGAAAGTGCGAAACATTCAAAGCTTTATGAGAGTTCCCTGGGAAATATCTCAGTCTGCCAAAGCAGTAGTTGTTTGCACAGGCTGCAACACAATTTGGTAATGTAGATGTTAGAAACCATGCTATTTATCTGCAGTTAAACGTTTCACATAAACTTATGAAAGGCAGAAAATTTTTGAGTGTTTCTAATACAAATTTTGGGGAAAGGGAAGTTATTCTATGAAATAAAGAGACAACAAACACTAGATTTGTCAGTGAGATCACTAAACCTTATTTCAAAGTGTATAAAAAATGGAAATATTTTATCTATGTGTTAATGAAGGAGCCTGAGGATCAACTTTCCTGCAGGCACTACTGGACAGTTCAAAGAAAAGGCACAGAGGACAGCTAAAATAATCACACTATCAAAAACCACTTAAAACATTTTCAGATTTCAGAAAGCATAAGCAAAGAAAGAGTTGATGGAGGTGGATTGAGAGCCACTTCACACATACAGTCTCACTAGCATATAGTCTTTGCAAAACAACATGTGGGTAACTACATTATCAAGTGTTCATAGTAAAATGAATTATTGTTCCCTTCTCCTCAGCTATCTTTGCCAGAGTACATCCTTCATCCTAATGGTTTTAGGCAATACTTGTGGCATATTGAGAAATGCAAAAGTGAATAAATAAAGGGAGGGTCTGTAGCAGCGGTATAGGTAATTGATTCACTAGTTCTTCAGTACAATCCTTTAGTTAAAAAACATGCACATTATTTTTTTCTGCATAATTTTAACATTTCAAACATGGCAATTGTTTATATTAATCCAGACTAATCTACTCATATTTTAACACAGTAACCAATGCTTAATTAATACAGCCCACATTGTATTCTCAATTAACCTTTTTCCTGCTTACAGATCAGATGCTTTATTCACACATGTAGTTTGCACATTTAAGTCCAGACTATATGCCCTTGTGCCCTTAAGTCCTGATTAAGGAAGTTTACCTTACCATTTAGCTATCACAAGGGCATCAGAATCGTATTTTAAACAATTCCTAATGTTCTTTCCAATAAAGAGTCTTTCAGACTTTTCAGTAGCTTTTCAAACATAAGTAATTCTTTAAAGAGACTTATTAAGACTTACATTGTAAAAAGAGCTTTAGTCTTATCTTCTCCTTGGATATCCATGTCCTTTTGAGTTTGCTAAAGAATTCCATTAGTACTGTAACAAAACTATTTCCTATCCTTTCTATTTTACATCAGAATGGTTTCTTATGTGAGGAAGAAGTTACACAAGGGCCATAACAAAAGTAATGAATTCTATTTTAGTATGGTGGCCCACAGTGCCAGAGGCACACATTGGTGGAATGGCAACAAAGGTTGAACATTCCCACCAATACTCTGTTAGATTTTGTTGCTGTATAACAAATGGCAGCAGTGGGGCAGTTCTACAGAATGACGCATTAAATGAACAATATCTTGATCGGTTCACCCAGCAGATTCATCTGCAGTGAATCAGCAGATTAAAACCAGGGAAACGTACGGGGCTGAATATTGGGTTCAATGCATTGGAAATGATGGCAACAACATTGGAATATCAGAAAGTCTGTGCTAAGTGTGTCCCATGAATGCTCATATGGGAAAAAAAAAGAACACTATATCCAAGTTTTCCTGGATGTATTGAACCAATAAGAAGCTGAAGGTGGCAGATCCCTGGATCACATCATGACTGGTGATAAGATGTCATCACTACAAGCCAGAGTTAAAACAGCAGTTCACAGAGTAGTGACATGTGAATTCCTTAGTGAAGAAAAAGTTCAAGACACAGCTCTCAGTGGGTAGTGACATGCACTGTCTTTTGCAATACAAGAGGTGTAATCCATTTGCATTTCCTAGTACACAGGAAAACCATCAACTCAGACTGCTACACTGCAACTGAATAAGTTGAAAGCTCAAACTTCCACTGTCAGGCCAGGGAAGAAGACACCATTCTTTTGTAGGTATGATAATGCCAGACCTCATACCAATTCAATGACCAGGTAGTACATTCCCAGACTTGGTCATACCACACCCACTGTATAGTGGCATATAGAATCATTACTTTTGGAGTGACCTACATAAAATACCGTCCCTTTAACATTTCACTTAATATGAAAGATAAAGAAATGGAAAAGGAATAAAATTATGTGATTGTTGTATGCCACACTAGCCTGAATAAGCAAGAACACTCAGGGTTAAGCAAATCATGGGTCTTCCAACACTTGAACATACACTGCATTCACCAAAACTCACAGGTGACTCTTAACCACCTTCTTTTTGTATATGAATCTTTAGCGGATTCAGACAAACACCAACAAACTTAATTTCTCGCTTATGCCTACTCGTGTGAAAAATGGCCACCCTTCTTGCAGTCCAAATACAGGCTTGAACATGACATGCAGAAACACTTTCTGTCACTAGATGTCAATGAAACCACGTTTAAAGATACTGCTGCTGCATTTGGATGCCCGGTTCTTTCACTCTGGCAGTGCAAGCACTCATGTTATAGCACCTTGTTTCCCAGCTCACATGGTTATATCTGAGCTGCATGTGCACTATATGCTCTCCAGTCTGTTTAAAACAGCTAACATTGTATACTATTTGATAAAGCATGGAAAAATTCAACTCCACAATGACATACCTTGCAGATTTTACGGTATCTTCATATCTTTTCTATACCTTCAAATGCATCACATATAGAAAGAAGGATCAAAGCCACCTGCTCATGGTTTCAAAAAAATGTGATCACTAATAACGTATGTTCCCATTCACTTTTAAATGAAATATTTAGAGCACATAAAATTGGATCATACTGGTCTCATGTCAGCTAACTCATGATCAAGGCTCTTCATACAGGCCACTAAGTTGAAAGGATAGCAAATGCTAAGACTCTTTTTTGTCTACATAACACACACTCTTTAACCTTAAATGCCTGGCTGTGAATCCAACATCCGAAAAGATACATGCAATAAATTACCAGACATTAGGAAGTAGGTCGAAGGGCCTGACGTTAAAAAGGAGAGCACTAAGGAAAAAAATCAGTTTTAAAAGAATCTACCTACAGCTGTGTTAAGAAAAGAAAAGAACCTGAGGGAGCGGGTGTGCAGGCGGTGTTTTCTTCCATATCTTCAGTGGCAGGGCAGGATACTGAGAGGTACCAAAAAACACACCTCATAAATAAATGGCTTAAAAGTTGGTGCAAATCCAGGAATTTTGGTTTTTTTTGACCGCGGGGAAACTTACTCAGCACCTGGTATGATGGCAGCAAATGGAAGTAGTCTGTCTCTGAGGGGGAGGAGGATCTTAGCTGAGGAACTAGCAGGACTCATTGACAGGTCTTTAAACTAGGTATGAAGGGGGAAGGGAGCAAAATCAGGGACGCTGAGGTTGAGCGGGTCATTCCAGGGCTCGTACCGAACCTGGTGGGCGATGACGGTGAAGTACAAAGGGATGGACTGGGGCATGGAGGTGTTGGGGATGCTGCTGTTCTAGGGGAACCTAGATCATCTATAAAGGCGGTGAGACGGAAAGCCGAGCTGAAGTGCCTTTATACCAATGCACGCAGCCTGGGAAACAAGCAGGATGAGTTGGAAACCATGATGTGCTTAGAAAGTTACGACCTTGTTGCTATCACGGAAACGTGGTGGGATGATTCCCATAACTGGAATACCACCATTGAGAGCTATCGGCTCTTTAGAAGAGATAGGCTAGGTAGGAAGGGTGGGGGAGTAGCCCTCTATGTCAAAGAGTGGATAGACTGTGAGGAGCTTCCTCTGAGAAACAGT
>QGNR01000266.1:0-10013 GCA_003435085.1 Syrmaticus mikado
GCGCTGAGCCGAGCCGAGCTGAGCTGTGCCCCGTTGCCCCCAGCGCCTGATGCGGATCTTCGTGAACGACGACCGCCACGTGATGGCGAAGCACAGCGCCGTGTACCCGACGCAGGAGGAGCTGGAGGCCGTGCAGAACATGGTGTCGCACACCGAGCGCGCCCTCAAGGCCGTCTCCGACTGGATCGACGAGCAGGAGAAGGTCGGCGGGGAGCAGGCGGAGGCGGAGGCCATGGAGACGGCCGCGGAGGAGGAGAACAAGGAGGGAGGGTAAGGAGGGGGCTGCCCCGCCGCGTTCTGCCTTGGGGTCCCTGAGATGTCCGGCGCTGGGTTGTTCTACGCTGGGGTCCTTGAGTTCTCCAGCTTTGGTTTCTCTGAGCTGTTCGGTGTTGGGGTTCCTGAGATGTTCAGCGTTGGGTTCCCAGGGGGTCTTTGGGCATTGGGTTCCCCAGGGGGTCTTTGGGTGTTGGGTTCCCCAGGGGGTCTTTGGGTGTTGGGTTTCCCAAGGGGTCTTTGGGTGTTGGGTTCCCCAAGGGGTCTTTGGGCCTTGGGTTCCCCAAGGGGTCTTTGGGCCTTGGGTTCCCAGGGGGTCTTTGGGTGTTGGATTCCCCAGGGGGTCTTTGGGTATTGAGTTCTTGAAGTGGTCTTTGGGTGTTGGGTTTCCCAAGGGGTCTTTGGGCGTTGTGTTCCCCAAGGGGTCTTTGGGCATTGTGTTCCCCAGGGGGTCTTTGGGCGTTGGGTTCCCCAGGGGGTCTTTGGGCGTTGGGTTCCCAGGGGGTCTTTGGGTGTTGGATTCCCCAGGGGGTCTTTGGGTGTTGAGTTTTTGAAGTGGTCTTTGGGCATTGGGTTCTCCAAGGGGTCTTTGGGCGTTGGGTTCCCCAGGGGGTCTTTGGGCGTTGGGTTCCCAGGGGGTCTTTGGGTGTTGTGTTCCCCAGGTGGTCTTTGGGCATTNTTGGGCGTTGGGTTCCCCAAGGGGTCTTTGGGCATTGTGTTCCCCAGGGGGTCTTTGGGCGTTGTGTTCCCCAGGTGGTCTTTGGGCATTGGGTTCCCCAGGGGGTCTTTGGGCGTTGGGTTCCCCAGGGGGTCTTTGGGCGTTGGGTTCCCCAGGGGGTCTTTGGGCGTTGGGTTCCCTTGAAGGGTCTTTTGAGTGTCAGGTTCCCCGATGTTCTTGAGTTTGGAGTTTCCCAAGGGGTATTTGAGTGTTGGGTCCCCCGGAGGGGTCTTTGAGCATTGGGTTTCCCAAGGAGTCTTTGAGTGTCGGGTTCCCCTGAGGGGTCTTTGAGTGTCAGGTTCCCCTGAGGGGTCTTTGAGGGTTGGGTTCCTTGATGTTTTTGAGCGTTGGCTTCTTTGAGGGCTCTCTGAGCTTTGGGTTCCCCAAGGAGTCTTTGAGCGTTGGCTTCCCCAGGGCTTCTTTGGGGTTTGGGTTCCCTGATGTCTCTGAGCATTGGGTTCCCTGAGCCGGTCAGCCTTGGCTTTTCTAGCTTTGGGTTCTCTTGGGTTTTTCAGCGTTGAGTTCCCCCGGGATCTTTGGGTGTTGGGTTACCCGGGGCTGTTTGAGTGTTGAGTTCCCTGAGAGCTCTCTGCTCATTGGGTTCCCCAACATCTTGGAGCGCTGCTTCCCGGAGGGGTCGTTGAGCATCGGGATCCCCAGCGTTTCTGGGCGTCGGGTTCCCTGAGGGGTCTTTAAATGTTGGATTCCCTGCCATCTTTGAGCGCTGTGTCCTTGAGGGGTCTTTGAGGGCTGGCTTTCTCAACATCTTGGAGCGTTGGGTTCTTTGTGGAGGCTTTTTAGTAGGTGATCCCCAGGGATCTTTGGGCACTGGGTTCCATGTTGTCTCTGTCCCACCCCGTGTTGGGTTCCCGGGGGTCTTCCAGCGTTGGGTTCCCAGCGGGTTTTGGAAGCGTTGAGTTTCCTGAGGGATTTTGAGCGCTGGTTTCCCCCAATCTTTGAGTGCTGAGTTTCTTTTCGAGTCTTGAGTTTCCCAAAGCGTTTTAGTGTTAACTCAAGGTCTTTGAGCGTTGGGTTTCCCATGTTTTTAAGTGCATTTGGGCTGCCTGATGTCTTTGAGTGTTGAGTATGTCATGGGGGTTTGGGGCTTTGGGATCCCTATAGGGCTTCGGGTTCTGAGATCTGTGTGGGTGTTTGGAGCACTGGGTTTCCCAAAGTCTTTGAACATTGAGTTTCCCATGTTTTTCAGCGGGGTTGGGTTGCTTGAGGTCTTTGGGTGTTGGGATCCCCATAGGGATTGGGGTGTCGGGATCCCCGTAGGGATTGGATGTCAGGATCCCCATGGGTTTGGGATGTTAGGATCCCTGTAGGTTTGGGGTGTCAGGATCCCAATGGGTTTGGGGTGTCGGGATCCTTGTAGGGATTAGGATGTTGGGATCCCTGTGGGGATTGGGACGTTGGGATCCCCATAGGGTTTGGGGTGTCGGGATCCTCATAGGGTTTGGGTGTTGAGATCCCTGTAGGGATTGGGGTGTCGGGATCCCCATGGGTTTGGTGTGTCGGGATCCCCATGGGTTTGGTGTGTCAGGATCCCCATAGGTTTGGGGTGTTGGGATCCCCATAGGGTTTGGGATGTCGGGATCGCCATGGGGATTGGGGTGTTGGGATCCCAATAGGGATTGGGGTGTCAGGATCCTGGTAGGGATTGGGGTGTCGGGATCCCCATAGGTTTGGGATGTTGGGATCTCCATAGGTTTGGAGTGTTGGGCTCCCCATGGGTTTGGGGTGTCAGGATCTCCATAGGGTTTGGGGTGTTGGGATCCCCGTAGGGATTGGGATGTTGGGATCCCCATGGGTTTGGGACGTTGGGATCCTCATAGGGTTTGAGGTGTCGGGATCCCCATAGGTTTGGAGTGTCGGGATCCCCATAGGTTTGGGATGTTGGGATCCCCACGGGTTTGGTGCATTGGGTTTCCCCCATTCCTGTGCTGTCCCCGCAGGGATCAGAAGGCGGCGGAGCAGCTGACGCGGACCCTTCGCGGCGTGATGCGCGTGGGGCTGGTGGCCAAAGGGCTGCTGCTGAAGGGGGACCTGGACCTGGAGCTGGTCCTGCTGTGCAAAGACAAACCCACCTCCGAGCTGCTGCAGAAGGTGGCCGACAATCTGGGCGTGCAGCTGGCGGTGAGTGCGGCGGGGCTGCGGCGCTCGGCTCGGTGCCACCGGTTCTCCCGGCACGCCGGCGCTGAGCGACGCGCTGCGTTTCAGGCCATCACCGAGGACAAATACGAGATCATCCAGGCGGTCGGCGACGCCGCCATCGTCATCAAGAACACGAAGGAGCCGCCGCTGACGCTGACCATCCACCTGACGTCGCCGGTGGTGCGGGAGGAGATGGAGAAGCAGCTCGCCGGAGGTACGGCGTGCGGCGGCCGCCCGCGGGCGCTCCGAGCCCCACAAACGTTCCGTTCCGGTTCCCTCCTGGAGAGGCTCCTCAGTGTGGGCCCCGATGGGAGCGTTTCTCACCCTGGGGAGGGGGGGGTCCACGTCTGGGTGAGTTCCGAGCCGCCCGGCGCCCTCCAGGCGGGAGCTGTGAACCCGAGCGGTGCCTTCCGAGCGGCGCTTCGCTCCTTCTGTCCTTTGGTTTTTTGTTTGTTTTTTTTTTTTCATGGTTTTGTTTCTGTTTTTTGTTTCCTTTCACTTTGGCCGTTGGTTTTGCTCACCCACCACGCTCACACAGCGCCGCGCTGCACCCGGAAATGCCGGGGATGCGCCCAGAGCGCCCGAGGGATTGCATGCCCTGCGATGGGGCGGCTCCGTGCTGTGTGCTGCAGCAAAAGGGAGTGCAGCCCTGCTGCCCTGCTGCTCCGCTGCCCCGCTGCTCTGCTCACCTGCAGCGCTCCGAAGCGGCGCAGAGTTTTGGGTAACTTTGCTGTCCCCGTTCGGCCGCCGATCCGCCCCACTGGGAGCCGCAGGCGCTGAGCTCTGTGCCGGCCCTGCGCCTTTAGCCTCATCTAGAACCCTGGTGCTATGTGCCTTTAGCCTCGTCTAGAACCCTGGTGCTCAGCACTGCTTGCACACCTTTAGTGTTATCTAGAACCCTGGTGCTGTGTGCCTTTAGCCTTACCTAGAACGCTGGTACTCAGCACTGGTTCCGCACCTTTGGCGTTATCTAGATCTTCGGTGCTACGTGCCTTTAACCTTACCTAGAACCCTGGTGCTCAGTGCCAGCCGTGCACCTTTAGCCGCATCTAGAACCCTGAGGTTAAGCGCTGGCCCTGCACCTTTAACCTTATCTGGAACCCTGGTGCTCCGTGCCGGCTCTGCACCTTTAGCCTTACCTAGAACCCTGGTGTCCAGCGCCAGCCCTGCCCCGTAGCGTTACCTAGAACCCTGGTGTCCAGCGCCAGCCCTGCCCCGTAGCGTTACCTAGAACCCTGGCGTCCAGCGCCAGCCCTGCCCTGTAGCGTTACCTAGAACCCTGGTGCTCGGCCGGCCGCGCTCCTGTTTTGCTGCAGCACGCTCCGGGCCGCGCAGTCGGTGCTGTCCGTTCTGCCGTTGGATGTCTGACCTCTCCCGAGCCTTCGGTTTGTCCATTTTAGGGACGTTGGACCTTTGACCAACAGGACGCTGTCTGTCACTGCTGGGCCGGGCAGTCCCCCTCCGGGCCGAGGGGTTCCTGGATCCCGGCGGAGCTCCGCCCCCCATCCCCCCCCACCCCCACTGTTACTCAGCGGGGGCTGCTTGCACCCCCCGCCCCCCACAGCTCCTCCGGGAGCGCTCCCGTGTGCCCCGCAGCCCCTCTTTGTGCCCCACTCCCTCGCAGCGAGGCCGAACGCCCGCAGCCCCAGCCGGAGCCGGAGCTCAGCCGCCCGCAGGGGGCTGCCCGTCCCCCCCCCACTGACAGAACCCCCCTTGGTCAAACTGTGCCTTGTCTTCTTATTCCATCCACGACTAGAAACGCTATCAGTCACCGACTCCCCGGACGTTCTGGACAGGCAGAAATGCCTTGCTGCCTTGGCGTCACTGCGGCACGCCAAGTGGTTCCAGGTTTGCATTTTGTTCTTCTCTTTGTCTTTAAGTAGCAAACGTGTAAACCTTAAACCTTAGCGGGGCTCTCGGTTCGGTTTAACGCCGGTAGCCGTGCCGGACTTAGCGCCTGTCGGCGGGACAGCCGCTAATGAGGCACTCGTTAACGAGCCAGAGGTCGCAAAGGAAGCCCCGTAACGATGTAAAGGCCGCGTTGCGCTGGGAGCCCCGCTCTCCCCCGCGCTCCGCCGCCTCGAATTGCCGCGTGGAATTCTGTTCCCCTTTGCCAGAGGAGCACCGAGCGCCGCGTGGCGTTCCCATTGAGCGCTGTCTGCTTCTGCTTCCCGTTCCAGGCCAGGGCGAACGGCCTGAAGTCGTGCGTCATCGTCATACGCGTGTTGAGAGATCTGTGTACCCGGGTTCCCACCTGGGCGCCGCTCCGAGGATGGGTAATGCTGCTTTGTGGCTCGCCGGGGTCCGATCGGTGCACTTTGGGGCGGCCCCCTCCGCTCCCCCATTTCGAGCCCCGCCTGCGGCACAGGAGGGACGTGGGGCAGCCGGAGGTGATGTGGGGCGGCCGGAGGTCGGAGCGGCTCCGTGGGGCCGGGCTGAGCGCTGGGGGTGAGCGGCTCGGATTGGGGAATGCAGCGCGGCGCCCTTTGGGGGCCCGGAAGGGCCTTAGCAAGAGGAGGAGAGCGGCCGTGTGGGGGGAGGCAGCGCAGGAGGAGGGGGAGAGGCTCGAGGAGGAGGGGGAGAGGCTCGAGGAGGAGGGGGAGAGGCTCAAATCGCTCTGGGAGGGGACGCTGGGGGCGGCTGTGGGGGGAATCCTTCACCCAGAGAGCGGTCAGAGCGCGGCGCCGCAGCCCGGAGCTGCAGGTGCCCCATTCCCAGAGGTGCCCAAGGCTGTGGGTGGGCTCTGAGCTGCTGGAGGGGTCCCTTCCAACCCAACCGTGCTGAGATCCCGTGGTTCTGTGAGCTTGCAGGACCCTCCCCGCACAAGTCCGGCCCATTCCGTGCTCCTGTGATCTTTGAGGACCCTTCCGACCCAAACCCAAAACCCTTCTGTGGTTCTCTCATCTTTGAGAGTTTTTCAACCCAACCCAACCCCATTTATCATTCCACGGTTCTGCAATCTGTCAGGACTCTTCCAACCCGACCTTTTCTGTCAGGTGGTTCTGCGGCCTTTAAGGACCTTTCCAACCCAAACCCAGCGTATTCTGAGGTTCTGTAACCTCGAAGGACCTTTCCAACCCAAATCCAATCTATTCCAAGGCTCTACAGCCTTGAAGGACGCTTTTAACCCAACCTGTTCCAAGGTCCTGCAACCTTGGAGGACCTTCCAACCCAAACCCAACCCATTCCCAGGTTTTCCAAACTTTAAGGACCCGTCCAACCCAAACTCAAACCCATTCCAAGGTTCTACACCCTTTAAGAACCCTTCCAACCCAAGCTCTCTCCATTCCAAGGTTCTGCAACCTTGGAGGACCTTTCCAACCCAAACCCAACTTATATCAAGGTTCTACAACCTTTAAGGACCTTTCCAACCCAAACTCAAACTATTCTGAGGTGCTACAACTTTTAAGAATTGTTCTAACCCAACCCATTCCGTGGTTCTGCAACCTTTAAGGACCCTTCCAAACCCAACCCAACAGAACCCAAACCTGTTCCATGCTTCTCTGACTTTGGAAGGCCCCTCCAGCCCTTCCTGTTGGGTTCCATGCATCCACGACCTTCAAGGTCCCTTCCAACCCAACCCGGCCGTTCCATGGTTCTTTAACCTTTAAGGACCCTTCTAAACTGACCCAACCACTCCAAGGTTCTGCAACCTTGAAGGACCTTTCTAACCCAAACGCAATGCATACTGAGGTTTTACAATCTTTAAGACTTCCAAATTCAACCCAACCCATTCCAAGGCTCTGCAACCTTGGAGGACCCTTCCAACCCAACTCAAAGCCTGTTCTGAGGTTCTGCAGCCTTGGAGGACCCTTCCAACCCAACCCCAAACCCATTCTGAGGTTCTGCAGCCTTGGAGGACCTTTGCAACCCAACCCCAAACCCTTTCTGGGGTTCTACAATCCTGAAGGAGCCTTCCAACCCATACTCAAACCCATTCTGAGGTTCGACAAAATTGGAGGACCCTTCCAACCCTACCCGAAACCCTTTCCGAGGTTCTCCAACCTTGAAGGACCTTTCCAACCCAAACTCAAACCCATTCCAAGGTTCTACAACCTTGAAGGATCTTTCTAACCCAACCCCCAAACCCATTCTGAGGTTCTGCAACCTTGGAGGACCCTTCCAACCCAACCCCAAACCCTTTCTGAGGTTCTACAGCCTTGAAGGACCCTTTTAACCCAACCCCAAACCGGTTCTGAGGTTCTACAACCTTGGTGGACCCTCCAACCCAACCCCAAACCCATTCTTAGGTTCTCCAGCCTTGAAGGACCTTTCCAAGACAAACTCAAATCCATTCCAAGGTTCTGCAGCCTTGGAGGACCCTTCCAACCCAAACTGAAATCCATTCTGAGGTTCTACAGCCTTGGAGGACCCTTCCATCCCAACCCCAAACCGGTTCTGAGGTTCTACAACTTTGGAGGACCCTTCCAGCCCAACCCCAAACCCATTCTGAGGTTCTACAGCCTTGGAGGACTCTTCCATCCCAACCCCAAACCGGTTCTGAGGTTCTACAACCTTGGTGGACCCTCCAACCCAACCCCAAACCCATTCTGAGGTTCTACAACTTTGGAGGACCCTTCCATCCCAACCCCAAACCGGTTCTGAGGTTCTACAACCTTGGTGGACCCTCCAATCCAAACTCAAACCCATTCTGAGGTTCTACAACCCTGGAAGGACCTTTCCAACCCATTCCAAGGTTCTACAGCCTTGAAGGACCCTTCCAACCCAACACCAAACCCCATTCCAAGGTTCTGCAGCCTTGGAGGATCCTTCCAACCCAACCCCAAACCCATTCCGAGGTTCTACAACCTTGGAGGACCCTTCCAACCCAACCCCAAACCCATTCCGAGGTTCCACAACCTTGGAGGACCCTTCCAACCCAACCCCAAACCCATTCCGAGGTTCTCCAGCACTGAAGGACCCTTCCAACACACCGTCTGTAGGATTCTGGGATTCCCCCCAAAACCAGCGGCCCGGTTTCAGAAAGTCGAAGCGAGTTTTAGGGGCGGAAGGGCGTTTTTGTGTCCCGCGGCGAGCTGCTCCCCGCCCCCCCACGCCGCGATCCGCTCCGAGCCCACGGCCGCGTTGCTCCCCGCGCCTCCCCCCGCCTCCCCCCGCTTCTCACCTCTCCCCCAATGTCTTCCAGCCGCTGGAGCTGCTGTGCGAGAAATCCATCGGCACCGCCAACAGGCCCATGGGCGCCGGCGAGGCGCTGCGCCGGGTGCTGGAGTGCCTCGCCTCGGGGATCGTGATGCCAGGTTAGGTGGTTCTCTGCATCCCCAGCGCCGGCGGAGCTCAGCCCCCCCGGGGGGCGCGGGTGCTCCGTTCCTCGGACCCACGTTTGCCCCGCGGCGCTGCGGGGTCCCCGCGGCTCTGAGCGCCCGCCCCCCGCCCCCAAGCCGGGCTAATTGTCCTCGTTAACGAGTCCCGGCGAGGCTCAGAACGGCGGACGGATCGCAGCCGGCGTTCTCGGAGAGATGAGTGTCGGTTGATGCCAAGGGAATACTTAGTTTAGTTTCTCTGGAAGCACCAGGATAATTCTCTGCATATCTTCCTTGTTTCCTGCCTTCAGATGGTTCTGGTATTTATGATCCTTGTGAAAAAGAAGCCACTGATGCTATTGGGCATCTAGACAGACAACAAAGGGAAGATATCACACAGAGTGCTCAGGTATAGTTTTGCCTCCAGATGTTACAAAACTTGCTCAGTTCGCCTGACTCCGAACTCCCGTGTTGGTTAACGGTGGCCCCGCTGAGGTCGGTGTAATTAAATCAGTTAACGGCCGACCCCTAAAACGATCCCCCGGGCCCCGCGCCCAGAAGGAACGCGTAGCTCGGCCCAAGCAGAGGCAGAGATGCAGGTTTTAATAGCGACTCGCTGCCGGCGCCCGTCTCTCGGGTCGAGCTCGGACCGCTCCACGGAGTCCTCTGCAAAGCGCTGAGGATTTTGTAGGGGTGGGTAAAGCGTTCCCGAGCAGCGCGGCGCGGGCGTTGCGTGCGGCCCCGTCACCGCCTCCGCTCTCTGCAGCACGCGCTGCGGCTCGCCGCCTTCGGCCACCTGCACAAAGTGCTGGGGATGGACCCCCTCCCTTCCAAAATGCCCAAGAAACCAAAGAACGAGAACCCCGTGGATTACACGGGTACGTACCGCCGGGGGGGGGGGGGGCGGCGGCCNGCCGGGGGGGGGGGGGACGGCGGCCGCGTCTCCCGGCTGCGGAGCTCAGCGCCGCCCTTCGCGCCGTTGCAGTCCAGATCCCCCCCAGCACGACGTACGCCGTCACCCCGATGAAGCGGCCCATGGAGGAGGACGGGGAGGAGAAATCCCCCAGCAAGAAGAAGAAGAAGATTCAGAAAAAAGGTATAGAGCTGGCGAGAGGTGGGTACCGCCGCCCCGGGGCTGCGCGGCGCGGTGGAGGAGGAGGAGACGCCGACACGGCCGCTGCTGCTTCTGCCCAGAGGAGAAAGTGGAGCCGCCGCAGGCCATGAACGCCCTGATGAAGCTGAACCAGCTCAAACCCGGGCTGCAGTACAAACTGGTGTCCCAGACCGGCCCGGTGCACGCGCCCATCTTCACCATGTCCGTGGAAATCGACGGCAGCACCTTCGAGGCGTCGGGGCCTTCCAAGAAGACGGCCAAGCTGCACGTGGCCGTGAAGGTGAGCGCCGTGGGATGGGGAGGGGTGGGATGGGGTGGGACAGGGTGGGATGGGAAGGGATGGGATGGGATGGAATGGAACAGGATGAGATGGAACAGGATGGGATGGAACAGGATGGGATGGAACGGGATGGAACGGGATGGGATGGGATGGGATGGGGATGGATGGAATGGGATGGGATGGGATGGGATGAGGTGGGATGGGATGGGG